>SMSR01016120.1:0-67969 GCA_019453355.1 Ceratina japonica | reverse complement strand
TGAACAGTGAAACACTCGTATTCGGATTTAATTGAATCGTAATGTAATCTCAGCTTTTTGAAAGTTGACGAAAATATGAGCTCACGTCCGTCGGCAATCTATTAATAAAGGTGAGCCATTAAACTCGGTCGATGTTTCCAATTTTGATGGAATTGAACGTCTATTTTCGGAACTGTCAGCAACTTCTGATTGATATTCGATGATGCATGGTAGGGATTAATCCGAAACTAATCGACGCGTGTAACTTGATGAACGGTATACCGAAAATTATTCAGATGCGATATTAACGAGAGCGTAATCTCGTTATACACGTAATTGGAAACGGAATAAATGGGTCCATCAACGACAGATTTACCCAGATCTCTCTTAAATCTTGGAATTTCGTGTAATTAAATCCAATACTGCATTACCACAAATGGCAGAATATGAAAAATTTTATCAAACAACATTTACATAATTTCTCCTTTAAAAAGAATAAAATTTCATGTGTATTAAATTAAAATCGTAATTTATAGATAATATTTACACATAGGAATTTTTCTTTTTCCCTTCGTTTGAAATATAAATGAAATAAGAGAAATATGGCGATTCGAACGGTATTTGGCAACAGAAGGCAACGGTGGTTAATGGAATAGGCGCACTTGATTAAACGGCGAACACGCGGTGAAAATAAATAACAGAGTTCCAGAATCGAAATAGAAACGACGTTTCGCTCTTACAGACGCGCAGATGGAACGAGCCGGCATTCCCAGTGTCCAGGGAATGAGTTCCTTTTGCTTACGAAGTAAATGGGATCTACAGCCAAGAGTGTATTATGTCCACCTTTTTTTCAAAGATGATGCTTTGCATGTTTTACACGTCAAGCATTTCTTGTTAACACTTTTATTTCCTTTTGCTTTTTCAACGAGTTCCCTGTTATGACGAACGACGTACTCGTTTCACAAGCGTGACATTTTCTTTTCTAAGATAAAAATACAAAATAAACTAGGAAAATCTGTTTGATAATTAGTCTATAAGAAATCTGGAGAACGATCTTATTAAAGGGAGGTATGGAATGATGGATCTAAAAAGAAGCACTTTTTTGAGAATTTTTTAAGATTTACTTTATTAAAATTTGTTGTACATAGTTATATAACATTTGAAGAACGTTCAGTAATTTTTTCGTCAAAAAATATTCATAAACAAGCCAGTGAATTGATGATGTGAAACAAGAGAATGAATTGATGGAGGCTATTTAAAAAAATTAAAATACGTTTTGCGGTGTTTACTATAATTCATTAGAAAATCATCTAAGACACAAATAGTTGGAATAAATGATTAATAAAAGTAAATCTAGGTTGCAATGTCGGACTAGGTTGATTTAAAAAATCTTTTTCCAATTTTTGATGGTTGGTTGAAGTCAAAACTTCGATATTTATCCTAAAAATGGTGCCATTTTGTCGCTGTAAAATCGGTTTAAAGCGAAAAAAAGGAAAAACGAACGTTTTGCGAGCTAGTGAAATATGTATTGTAAAACTATGTTCAACACGAATCGGATCGGTACAGAAGTTTTTGAGATATCGTGCTCGCCCACTTAAAAAAAAGTCATTTTGAGAAAAACGCGTTTAAAGTTTCGAACTCTGAAAATTGAAAGAATAAAATGTTTTTTTTCACATTTAGACTGAATCGTCGATCTCAGCACTTGCAACATGCAAGGTTTCCTTTTGCTCCAGTTTTTCAAAATTTTACCAAAAATAAAATAAAATAAAATTTGAAAGAAAAGGAATCAGCTGTTCCGGTTATCTGCCTGCCGCTCTCGGCCGATCGGAGCGCATAGCTCATCTTATTTCATATCCATTTTATTATTATTATTTTATTTTATTTTATATCTCAGGAGTTTTACTTCAAATGTCCTTGAGGTTTTGTGAAAATATTTCTAAGTTGTACTTTCATATGAAAAATTTTCAGAAGAATTAATTGTTCAAAATGGTTATAACATCCCCCCCTTCCCTTTAAAAGTCGACGACCGAGGTTCGTTCACAAATTAGGAGAGGTGAACTGGTGAACCAGCTGGGAACTGAAATAACTGATCGGCCGTTGAATATCGCGCGATATTCACGAGCAGAGTCATTCATAATATTATAGTACCACCTGCCGCAACACCACATGTTCCTATTATTAGCGTTCACCGGCCTTTATAACCGTGTAGCCGTGTGTACATAGGTGTGTCATTTTCAATACCGAAACGTTCTACACCGTCCCGGTCGAATTTCGTACCGGGGAAACCAAAATTTAAACCGACAAACGCGGTGTGTCGATTAAGCACGTAACGCTAATTAGTCGAAGGTGTCGAATCTGGAAACCTGGTTACACATTATTCTGTTCCAGCCGGTTTAATTGTGTTCGGAATAGATATCGATCTCCACCGAAATTAGCGGACGGAGCGCACGGTATTGTTTTGAAATTTAAATCGGCCGAATCAGCAATTAAAATTAAGATCCAGTCAACGGTGTTTTATTGCCGCGCTCCAGTTTACACCTGTCTCCGGAATATTACGATGCACGGGCGTCGTGTATCATCCGCGAAACGTGCTCCGCGCCGCAATTTACAGTTATGTGTGTGAATGCCACGCGGCAAAGTGAAAAATTTATGTTCCTTATAAAAAGGAAGAACAAGTAGCAAATTTCACGCCTTGTTTAGTTGGTATTCATTTCCTCTTCAACGAAAATTGAAACAATGATTGTTTCGGTAAGTCGTGTGTCTCTTGTTATTAGAATTTTATAATTTATTCGTACGAAAGCGTTGCTGCGCGAAGAATGTAAATAAAATGCGAAGTTTTATTAAGTAGATTAAATTCATAATTGCTGTCGTTTCGACCGGGTAATTGAACGTTGTTAAGATTTAACGCGACCTCGTAATCTCGCCGATCATATCCACGTGGTTTGATTAATTTTTCAAAGAGCTCAATTATTCTGGACATTCTCCATTTATAGTTCTCTCCACTTTAGTCGACTACCGGGTTGAATTAAACAGTTTCATATGTGAAATTTACGAATTGTTACGAAACACTGTGATGTAATTTGTTTAATCGCATTTATTTAATATCAAAATTTCACATCCGAACGATAAGCTTACAAAATTTATTCACACTGATAATATAATTCCTTTCTACACGAAAGAATGCATATATTAATGTGTTATCAATTAAATACAAATCCGTGCAAAGATAACTATCTAAATGAGTTACTAATTAATTTCTAAGAAGCTTAGAGTATGCTTTGTGCATAGAACTGATTCGTAGAAAGTAAAAGTGTTCGTACAGCGAATTAGATGAATGGTTGACAGTAAGAGCAACTGGAGAAGGGATTTTTTGCGAGCGGAGTCGGTCTTCGATAATCAATATTTTGTCTGACACACGATATCGTTCGCGACTGCTGATATTTCGGTGGCACGTACCCCACCTGCTCTCGCAAACGCCATGTGCTCGACGCACCAACGCGTGTGCACCGATGCATATGTTCCACATCCGCGCTTTTATTTCTATCAAAAAATGTGTTATACCTCTATTCTCGTTTATGATGGCTGAAGGTACTTGATAAAAGTGTCCTGCACGAACGATGCATATCAAATTTCGTATCATTCTTTTATATATGATGTAAAAATATGAGTTTGCTTCAGAAACAAGAAATTTAACAACAATTATTTTATTGATTCGAGACTTAACAAAATTTAGAAATAAAGACTAATTATCATTGAATTTTTTAAAATATTACAATTGTTAATTATGAATCGAAGGATTCAGATGAGTTTCTAACGAAAATAACCGAAGGTACTTGATAAAATTCAAATTTGACAAGCGATGCATGTCATATTTCGTATCATTCTTTTATATATGATGTAAAAATATGAGTTTGCTTCAGAAACAGGAAATTTAATAAAAATTATTTTATGAATTCGAGACTTAACAAAACGTAGAAATATAGACTAATTATTATTGGGTTTTTATAAATATTACAATTGTTAATTATGATGCGAAGGATTCAGATGAGTTTCTAACAAAAATAACCGAAGGTAATTGATAAAAATGTCCTGCACAAGCGGTGCATGTCAAATTTCGTATCATTCCTATATTATATATGATGTAAAAATATGAGTTTGTTTCAAAAACAAGAAATTTAACAAAAATTATTTTATGATCTCGAGACTTAACAAAATGTAGAAATAAGGACTAATTATTATTGAGTTCTTCTAAATATTACAATTGTTAATTATGAAGCGAAGGATTCAAATGAGTTTCTAATGAAAATAATCGGAGGTAGTTGATAAAAGTGTCCTGCACAAGCGATGCATGTCAAATTTTGTATCACTCCTTTATTATACATGATATAAAAATATGAGTTTGCTTCAGAAACAGGAAATTTAACAAAAATTATTTTATGAATTCAAGACTTAACAAAATGTAGAAATAAAGACTAAGAAAGAATCTTATCTCGACTAGACTATCGAACTCGAGATATTTTGTTGTATTTCTTGTCTCTAACTTAATTTCTTACATAAATTAACGTATAAACTTTTCTTGTGTTTTTTTTACATTTTATACGTATATCTTTACACCTTTACGAAGATAACATCTTAAACATTAGTCTTTGTAATTTTACTTAAAACTCAAAGAAACTAAACATAAATAGTTCCGCATCGAATTTCCACGCCAAACAAAATGGTGAGCGAGAATCATCTCTCAAGTGCAAAGGTTTAAAATATCACAATTGTTAATTATGAAACGAACGATTCAGATGAATTTCTAACGAAAATAACCGGAGTTACTGCGGGGCAGGAATGTTCGATCACGTTGAACGAGAGTAGCGCAAACAGCACTTGGCCTAACGATTCGATAATGTTACACGTGACGTTCGATAAGTAAACTATCCGTGTTCCTACCGGTTTTCTCCCATTTACGAGCGTGTCAGAGCGTCATGAACACCGCGCACTTCGCTCGTACGTACGTACGTGTGTATACTTAAACGTCATCCGTCCTGACACGTGGACGTATTCCAATTTGAATAGTCGATCCCACGGGACCCGTTTAAATTCCCGTGAAGTATCGATGGCCAAAGACAGTACGTAAATACACGTTTCCCTTTCGGTATCCGCCACGTGTAGCCGATATGACAATTTTCGCGATTAAATCTTCAATATAATTATGACATAAATTCAAATTAACATTTCTCAATATTTTACAATAAAATCAATAAATAAAGAACGATTTCAAACGATAAAAAGTTAAAAACAATTTCTATATTTAGTTCTTGTTTGCGAACAAAATAGGAGAAACGGAGTGTGTATTTTTTAAGGCAGCAGCGGAGCGAGAACGTTGGGATCTTTTTAGGGAACGTGCTTGTAAAATTCTATTGAGCACTGAAAACGGGTTCCAACGACGGCGGCGGTGGACTCGTAAATGGTTGAGCTCCAATTTACCCGCTCGAGAACGTTATACGTATGCGTATATGCTTCCTGCTCCGGTGTTCGCGCATTATAGTTTCCGCTAGGCGGTGAAATTAATTGGAATTAGCGGGTCGCGAAACGAAAATTTACGGCGATGGCAGCGTCAGGATTCCGTGATTCGCGTTATCACCGCATTCGTTCTTCAATGGATCATTAACGACGTCGTTGACTTCTTTCAAACATAATATCGGCTTGAATGATAATTATCGCCGCCCGAGGGAAATTCTTGTTTATCTCGAAAACAAGTTGTGAAACCTTTAATACCATTTATGTACGATAAATGATTCTGAATCGTCATTTACAGTCGTACCAGATTTGGTTATGCGTCGGATTTTCAACGAATTATTACTGCTCTTTATTATTATTTGCCCCGTCATTGACACGCTCACAAAATTAGCGGTTGAATCGAGGCAGAATTAATGTACGGGATTTATTAATACGCTGACCTAAATTTCAACTTAATTGCAGGCTGATCTGAAATGTAAATTTTTCGCAAAAAGAGATACGTACGTATCCGAGCATGGATCGCTGTTACTTAATCCGCAATTATAGAGAACAATCGAAGTGTATCGTTTGGAAATAGAACAAATATCGGTATAACGCCGTTAATAAATAAAGAACAAATATCGGTATACGCCGTTAATAAATAAAGAGCAAATAATACCGTTATTAACGTTTGCAGATAATATTTGCACTCGTTGTGTTTACTTAAGCTGTGTACCCATTAATTAATTTGGAACCAATACATTCAATTCCTCCATGGTTTTACATTACAAAAACATTCTTCCCAAACATTTGCACAATCCTTTTCTCAAATAATACGCATTTTATGCATCAATTAATTTGTAGAATTAAAAAATTAAGACTTTAATGGTTTCCTCACTGAGAAAAACGAAGCACAAAATTCTAGCAATATATATTGTATATTTAAGTAAAAATTGCTGTATTTGAATAGTAATCCTGAAACATGTTTGGATTTAATTAATGATTGCCAAACTTTAAGGAAAAATTCGTCTGTATGCTTAGTATAATTTTTGCTTATTGAACTCAAAGGAAATTATCGAATTATGTAATAAAATATTTAATCTATATATGAAATAATATAAATCGTTTGTTGTAATATAAAGTAAAGTAACATAAGGAAAATGTAGAAACTGAATATTAGAAATTACTAACCAGGGACAGTAAAAATTAGTAACTGTGGATAGTAATTATTATTACTGTATAGAAATTACTATATAGATTTGGAATAAATACAAAAGGAACGTATTTATTACTCAAAGAAAGTATTTTTTTGCTACTATATTTTAATTTTTGCTAATCGTCAACTGAGAAAAACGAAGCACAAAATTCTAGCAATATATATTGTATATTTAAGTCAAAATTACTATATTTGAATAGTAATCTTGAAACATGTTTGGATTTAATTAATGATTGCTAAACTTTGCTTTGATGCTTAGTATAATTTTTACTTATTGAAATTACCGAATTATATAATAAAATCTTTAATCTATATTTGAAATAATATAAATCGCGTATAGTAATCTAAAGTAAACTAACATAAGAAAAATGTAGAAACTGAATATTAGAAATTACTAACCAGGGATAGTAAAAATTAGTAACTGTGGATAGTAATTATTATTACTGTATAGAAATTACTATATAGATTTGTAATAAATAAAAAAGGAACGTATTTATTACTCAAAGAAAGTATTTTGTTGGTACTATATTTCAATTTTTGCAAATAGTCAGACCACCGTTTTCTCAGTGCATTTTATAGGAAAGTATTGTACTTTTTCACAATCATATAAAAATTGTTATTTACTGTTCGTCGTTACGCGTCAAGTTTATGATGAACATTTTAGTTTGTGATTTATCTGATAGGGAAATTGAGTGACGTTCACGGACGCATTTATTTCGCTACCCTTTCCAATTCGCGAAGCCATTCAATCGTTCCGGTTTCGTGCACACGTTGAATCCTCGGATGCGTCTCGATTTCCGGTAACACGACCGTTTCTTCCTTTCCGGATCGATCGCCTACTCAAGACTGACGAAACCAATGGAACTGCACGAAAGTGCACTTCTATTTATGTAACGTATACGTTAATGCATGATGAAACGAGGTAGAGCAAACAAGCACTAACGGTCAAAGCGAAGTTACGTCGACGTAAATACTTGAAGTTGACATACTTCTACCATATCATTATAAAGCATACATGATCAGGTTTCTCATGATTAATGTCTAGCTTTATCTGTTCCACATAGATTTTAAATCAATACTCAATACTCAATAGACAGGCATATGGTTTATCAAATATTTTTATTTATTTATTTATTTATTTATTTATTTATTTATTAAATTTTTACGGGCAGTAAAACAGCCCATTAAATATAATAAGTATAACGTAAATAAAATCAAGGAGTTCACAAAGACGCAAGTATGAGTTTTACGACGCAGTTTTTAAAAGACAAGACTGAACCCGAAAAAAATCAACAGATTCGGCAACTTTATTAGCACTTTGAATTATCATTAAATCACACATAAACTATTCACTTTGGTTAATTGGTTGATCCATTTTAATAAAGAAAAATTATGTTTCTGACTCTTACTGGGCAGTAACACGATCCAATGCGTGCGTCGTCAGGAATTTCAAGTGATTACATAGCCGAGTGTATAATTGCCGTAAATTACATTCTAATCCGAAGTCTCTCTTATTTCACGCCTCTCGTTTAAAAGTTTCTAAATGAGAACTGAAATCGTCAATACATAGCAATTTAATATCAGCGCCTAGATAGTACATGCACGATATAATTAGTATTTTCAAGTATTAATGGAAATCTTGATATTAATGTTTCATGAGTGCGGCTGAAACATTTTATCATATACATAGAATTCCATCAATTTTTGTATTTACATAACACAAAAACGAGAAGCATTATTCAATAACGCAATAAAAAATAGCGTTCCACTAAGTCGGTTTTTATCAGTATGCGGTTACATAATTCGTTACAGCGCATAGCCAGCACTAATTTCCTAGCCTGAACTGTTTGTGCAACCGAAACTATTCAAATTCCCGTAAAAGGCTTGAGCGCGCGGACAATGAAAGGAGCGCTGGAACGCGAGCGCGTAAGAAGAAGTTCTCTTGCCGCTTTATGGTTTGTAACAGTAGAACCAAATGAAATTCATTAAAAAGCGTGCACGCACAAAAGGCGCACGCATAATGCCGTCGAAGGAGAAGGAAGAGAAAAAAAGGGAGCGGGAAGGGAAATAATTACGGCCGGTTTCCGCTGGTAACAATGGCGGTGAATAAAATTTTGACACGTACAGTTAGTTCGCGTTGCTGAACCCAAGATACGAATGACTGGCGGCGTCATGAATATTCCGTTTTAACACCGATCGATCGCACGTGTAAAAACCACCGTATAAAAGAGAACAGTAGGACCCTCCTATTAAAAAGTGTGATAGGATAAAAAACATTTTTTTACAATACATTTATTTAGTTTTATCCTGGAGGGCATAAAAAATTGCATATTTTCAATTGTTACAAGACAGTAGAAAGAATAATGTAAAATGCACGGTGATAAAAATCGTACAAATTAAGTTCGCCTTTTACATTTTCTCCAGCGATTGTACTCCCGAGAAAGTAATACCTGCTCTTATAATTACAAAGAACTCCACGTGAGTCGGATAGGGAATCTAGCTTTGGCTTTGATACGGCCGCAAATCCTAATAGAAAAATCTCTTTCAACGTGCTTCCTCCGGATTAAAGAATTAAGCTTACGGCTGAATCTTTTAAGCGTGTCCAATTTAAAACGGTGAAAGGCCTTCCGAGGAGGTCGCCGTAAAGGGAGAGTTCGCTCGGAAAGTGGATATCCGAGGCTCCCGTGGTATCGCCACTGACCCTGACCAGCCTGTCACGTGATTACAGACCCCGAGGGAGGACCGTGCGGCAGCGTCGAGTCCTGCTAATCAGAATAATCACACGCCAACACCGTCCCCGTCACCGGTCGGTGATGCGCCCCTCGGCAGGGCTCTCATGGAAGCTGCGCTCCAGCAGGCCACTTCCGGATCACAGCCACCGCTGGTCGTGACACCGCCTGGGTACTGGCTCGATGGCACCGATCATCGACACGCCCTGGACTCCGCCGGCAGGGCACTGCTTCCGGCCCAGCCAGCCTGGCAACCCAGGATAGACCAGGACGACACGGCCAAATGCTACAGACGGTTCTTCGTCGGCAGGGTAAGCGCCACTATACTTATTCAATCATAATTTGATACGATTATATATGTGTAAAAATATCTGTAAAAAGAATCTTTGCAAAATCGATGAATTGAGATAAAAATCTGCAGGCTCTGTGAAGTTGGCAACGCCAAATGCAAATTTTTACAAAAATCAAATTCCATTCATTTGTTTAGGTTTGTCCAACAAAAATTTTCGTTTGTCCACCCCCCAAAAAGAAGTTATTAAAAAAATTTGTTCTGTCAGCACCTCAATGACATTTTTTTTCGTTATCTTTTTTATGTAACTTAATTGTCCATGATTTGCCCAGGTTTATCAAACACATATATATATATTGTTTAATTTACGTATAACTTATTTTCGGAGGGTGTACAGAAAAAAATATTAGTTGGTCAAATGAAAATACTTGTTGGACATTAATGGTCTTGCGATATCTTGACATGAACAATTAATTAGAAAATTGAAGAAAATTGTCTGTACTCGAGCCCATCACTATACTTCTTTCTAATCAAAGTATAAATTTTTTCTGAGAGGTGGACAAACGAAAATTTTGGTTGGACTAACGTGAACAAATTGCGGACAGTCATAATTTGAAATAAAAAAATTTAAGAAAATCTATACAGTGATGTTAACGAAAAATCGTTCGTTTTTGGTATAATATTTTTATGAGGTGTGGACAAACGACAATTTTGGTTGGACTAACGTGGACAAATTGCGAACAGTCATAATTTGAAATAAAAAAATTTAAAAAAATCTATACAGTGATGTTAACGAAAAATCGTTCGTTTTTGGTATAATTTTTTTATGAGGGGTGGACAAACGAAAATTTTGGTTGGACTAACGTGGACAAACTGCGGACAGTCGTAGTTTGAAAGAAAAAAATTTAAGAAAATCTATATAGTGATGCTAATGAAAAATCGTTCGTTTTTGGTATAACATTTTTATGAGGGGTAGACAAATGAAAATTTTGGTTGGACAAACCTGGACAAATCATGGACAATTAAGTTACATAAAAAAAAATTTTAAAAATTTCATTGGTTTGCTGATAGAAATCTTTTTTTTTTTAATAACTTTTTTTTTGGGAGGTGGACAAACGAAAATTTTTGTTCGACAAATCTGGACATATGGTGGACAAACGAATGCAATTTGTAAAAATTTGTAGTTGGGGGTGCCAACTTCACAGAGCTAAATCTGCAGTCTTATAATAAAATAGGAATTCATAGTTATGTCAGCTTGTGAAAGAAATTTGTGATTTTATCGAAGATTCCCAGATTCGTTCCATTGATATGCATTAACTGTCTTGACGTAATATTGATTCATTAATACCTGTCGAGATATACGTGATCTATTATCATCTCGTGTCTGCGCACGAACTCATCGATTCCGGCAAGTGAATAAAATAATCCAGGGAATTCTACAAGCACGTGTAATTCGCATGACTGCGAATGTAATATCACTCGGGAAAATCGTAATGAAATATGTATTAAATGAAGGTGCAATTGAATGATTGATAAAGCAGATAAATAACTGTATTATATATTAGGTTTATATTCTGGAAAAAGACCGGGACTTCCCAGTGATAAATCACGCGGATTCTGCTGGAAGGACAGCATAATCTGCCAGTAAATTGTGTTTGGGAGCGATCGTCATTTTTCATATTCCTCCCTTAATATCGACAACCTTCTGTCTTCCATAAAAACAAATGTCGAGTTTCAATTTACTTTCATTTTTAACTAAAACATGAAGCAGCAAATACCGGGAAATCATGTTTCTTCTGTCTGTGTGTAAAATAGGAAATGCCTGCGAAGTGTTAATTGAAAATCAGCGTCACAAAGCGTTAATCGAAAGTTAGATTGGTGAAGTGTTGACTGAAAATTAGTTTCCGCTATATATAATTTGCAAACGAGTTCCACAAAATTGCTTTCGCCTCAATATAAAATACATAATCTCGTTTACCGTTTCCTTTATAGTTCCGAACACGTTCAAACATTTAATCACCAATTTCGATGTAATATTTAATCCCGACTGAAACGGACGAGTCTTAGTGCCAGAATTACTTCCCCCTATTAATACATTTCAGTTTGATGTCCAACGTTGATTACTCTGCGAAATTTATCGATGGACAAATACAAATTGATACGAATTGTTGGGGAGCGAAACTTGCCCGGTTTCTAATGACTCTAGTTAATCCGTAAACACGATGGTAAACTTCTGTAAAATCAATATATCTCAATATGTTCTCTAACGTTCTGGCTGCTAATCGATTGCCAATAACGAATTCATACCAATCACCCGTGTACACGGATGCATTTGCAAAAGTCTAAACACGTTTGTATCTCGTGCTGTGCGTACACCACTAATTCGCTTTCGGTAACCGAAGTTATGACAACTTTGGGAAATACGATTCGAACGTGGCTGGCATTCTACAGCGATGTAATTTATGATTCTGCGTGCTGAACATGTGTAGTCATATTCACCTCAGCTTTAGGCGAGTGCATAACTGTTTAATTGCGCCGTCAAGTGCATACAGTATTTTCCTCAATTCGCTTAACGCGCAATACTACACTAAGCGTAGTTCGACGAAGAAGAACAATACACATTTATTATGAATAAAATACAGAAGCACATTTTACCACGTGACTTTTAATTCGTTTTATTATTCGATCGAAAGCAGAATACCTTGAAATGAAAATTCGATTCAGGAATAGCTAACGAAGAATAGACGAGATTTAGGTGATAAATACAATTGACTGTGTTTANGAAGCACATTTTACCACGTGACTTTTAATTCGTTTTATTATTCGATCGAAAGCAGAATACCTTGAAATGAAAATTCGATTCAGGAATAGCTAACGAAGAATAGACGAGATTTAGGTGATAAATACAATTGACTGTGTTTAACTCGTTCACTGCTAGATAACACGTTGCTGGTAATTCCTGTGAAACTGTAAATCCCTAATAATTATGAAACGGTAGGAAGGAATTATAAGATAATCACGATTAGGTACTTTGCCTTGAGCCGATTAATCAGCGTTCTGCTCATAGCCGCAAACAATACACGTATGGTTTCAAACGGTAGCATTGATTGCGAATGCCACTATCTCTTTGTTAATTATCTCATTGTCTGTCGGCTCGTATGATGTACAATGAGAGTTAAAAGTGAGAATCTCTCCACTGCGGAAATTCGTATTAAACAGAATTTGCTTAATGAGCCTCGTAAATAAAAAATAGTCTAATGCTCATCTTTTTATCAAAATTACATTTTATTTTTAAATTCAGCGAAGATCATATTTTTTGCAAAATGTACTGCAAAATGTACAGTGGCTCCCATTAATATCCAGACACCTTTCGAAGCGGTATAAAACTTTTAGTATTGGATCAATGAACTTTATCTTCTGTGGAATTTTCGAGAGCTTAATTTACTATAGAGTGTCTAACAAAAAATTAAAAAAACTTGGTATTCATTGNGGTTTTTATAAATATTACAATTGTTAATTATGATGCGAAGTATTCAGATGAGTTTCTAACATAAATAACCGAAGGTAATTGATAAAAATGTCCTGCACAAGCGGTGCATGTCAAATTTCGTATCATTCCTATATTATATATGATGTAAAAATATGAGTTTGTTTCAAAAACAAGAAATTTAACAAAAATTATTTTATGATCTCGAGACTTAACAAAATGTAGAAATAAGGACTAATTATTATTGAGTTCTTCTAAATATTACAATTGTTAATTATGAAGCGAAGGATTCAAATGAGTTTCTAATGAAAATAATCGGAGGTAGTTGATAAAAGTGTCCTGCACAAGCGATGCATGTCAAATTTTGTATCACTCCTTTATTATACATGATATAAAAATATGAGTTTGCTTCAGAAACAGGAAATTTAACAAAAATTATTTTATGAATTCAAGACTTAACAAAATGTAGAAATAAAGACTAAGAAAGAATCTTATCTCGACTAGACTATCGAACTCGAGATATTTTGTTGTATTTCTTGTCTCTAACTTAATTTCTTACATAAATTAACGTATAAACTTTTCTTGTGTTTTTTTTACATTTTATACGTATATCTTTACACCTTTACGAAGATAACATCTTAAACATTAGTCTTTGTAATTTTACTTAAAACTCAAAGAAACTAAACATAAATAGTTCCGCATCGAATTTCCANTCTCCACGATTTTCAATCTACGACTGGGATAAATTGACGAATTTTTACATGTTTCTATATGTCTAACTCTTTTACGGTTTCATGAATTTTTATGAAACTTTACACATTCATAGTACACTTTTAGATCTACAAACGGGATGTTTGAAATTTTTGCTGGAGCCTCCAACAAAGAAGTTAAACATCATGATCTTTTCTTTTTTCTTCGAGATTTTGACGAATAGTAATTTATTTTAATTATTTGTTACACATTACATAGTAAACAAAGCCTTTTAAAAGCCCACAAGAAATTAAGTTAGTTGGCTCCATATTAAAGAACTTATTCCGTTTCGAAGTGTGTCCGAATATTAATGGGAGTCACTGTATGTACTGTAAATAATAAAATTGAAGGCGTGTCATATTTTATAAGCAACGTTAAATTATATCCAATTTCCTTGACGCTCTCAATTTTTAATTATTAATCACGCCGTTATCAGAATAATTTTAGTGTAGCGAAATTATATCCTACTACTTCCTGTGGCTGAAATTAAAAACTGTTAGAACTAAATGCTCTTGTCTACAGAACTTCGATACTGATACTCTATTTCAAGAAATATGCGGGAAACTAATTTCTCTCTTAATTGCTCGATTCATGCACAAGATATGCGCATGTAAAACACCGTGCGTGCCGCGCGCGCTATGTTGCCTCTTGATACAGGGTGATTACGAAGTAAATGCTTATCATAATACGGCTAATAGTACCATTTTTTTAGATGATTTATTATACGTTCCCATGATTTAGATATTATAACAAATTCTTGCTTAGCTTATCTCGTTAGACAATTTAAATATAATTCAGGTAGATTACGGGACGTAAAATTAAACGTAATTTTATGAAAATAGTAACGTGGTGTATAAATTTGGTTTTTAATTAAATCATAATTTACTTCATTTACATCTATATTTCCCTGCAGAGGTGCACAACCCTCCTTGACTTAAAAAATTCACTTTTTATTAAAAATTCTAATAACATTAATTGTAAGTTTTTTTTAAAAAAGTAGGTTTACTTCGTAAGCACCCAGTACGTGCCTTTGAACGTTCCACACACGTAGGAACCGCGAAGGTGGATAGAGAAGATGCGAGGAGGCGCAGGAAAAAGGAAAAGAGCACTTCGGGCGTGGGAGTGGGAACGTTCTCATAGTCCACGGAGCAATGTCTATACATATAAGAAGAAACTTCCACTATATCTTATCCTATCCTACCCACTTCGAACTTCGTTTTGATTCTCTTTCTTGTTATTTTTATGACAAAACTTCTCGAACAATTCTAATTGCAACTTTCGAAGTAGAACATTTACCAAATGAAAAATCTGATAAAAGTTCTGATAATTGATGCAGGCCGGAAACATTAAATCATCGTAACAATAACTTCAATGTCAAACGAGCGTCCATAAAAAATACATGTACATCGAAATTATTATTTAATCAATTCACGTGTCGCGAATTCTCGAGCGTTCAGAATTAATATTTCGCACGTTTCGTTAAATAGAAAATTAATATATTAATTTTCTCGGCCAATTACGATGTGAAATATTTGATCTAAATTATACGAGTCACTTCGTATACATTTTTCTCATAAATCAACGCCAACATGCGTTCTGTATGTAACGTGCATGTTCGATTTCACATACGAACGTGACTAATAAATTCAGGGCTTATCAGATACAGTTATCTATCACAATTTCCTGCATTGTTAGCACGAGAACGAGGGATATTACAAAAAAGGGTCTGGGGATCACTTTTGTCAGGGCTTTCTCCAATTACTTATCCTTTTTTATCTGTGCCTCGATAAGTAGTAGAGAAACGCTGGGAGTATCGTCGTAAATATGTCAATAGCGGATGATAATCATGGTTTGGTCAATCGGAAAGGAACGTGCGAGAGTGAAAGCCTAGAAAGGATCGTTTTTTTATGTGTGTGCTCAGGCAGAATAGTTGTGTGTCGTAATAAATACTCCGTGTGCCTATCAGGATGACCAATTAATCGAACGATAAGAGAACGATATTAATCATTATATACAAATATGTTTTAGATCCAATTTTTTTAATGACTGACAAATCATTTTTCTGTCGATTGTAATAAAACATTGCTAATTCTTATGGAACATCCTCTGACGACAATTTAATTTTTATTAGTCACGTCTTTCGTTCGCGTTGTGAGACACGGATTTAATGAAAGAGGAGAGCACGGCTCTTTGTGTATTAAGAAAATTCTATTTTCACTTGTCTGCAAGGGAAATAAGTCGCAGGGATAAAAGAGGGAAAAGTGAGGAAATGAAGTTTTATTTATAAAGAGCCGAGGTGCTACTTCGGGATTGAACGAAAACGGATTCGCTGGACCGTTGATTATTACCGACCCGCACTTATTCACGTTTCCTTTGACACCGGACTCGTCCTCGGCGAGCGCAATAAATGAATTGCTAAAAATAAAACAGGCAGGCGGATGCCGCCGGGATTTGATTAAATACATTTAATTAGATAAACGAGGAAATGCAATGCCGTGTCGATATCATCACGGTTTAAAAATAACGCCGTTATTCAACTCTCCGCTGTCACAATATTTTTTTATCCGTCGAACCATTTCGCAGTCGATCTTTTTCCGAACGATTAAAACGTTTCGCGATGTTTTTTAGGTCGAAACGAAGTGGCTTTGACACGGCAGAATCTGTCGTTCTTCAATCCTCCATTTGGAATTCTCTCTAACGGCCGGATTCTACCTCTTACGTTTTTCTCATTTCGTATGTGCAATGAAAATTCCTTGATGCCTGCGTCACCGTGCAGATTTGTGGGCTCATTGTGCGTGCATGCGTGCACGCATCCTGTTCTCGTTGCGAAGGTGCACATGTACACACGACGCACAATGCGTACGACGCGAACGCTTCGCAGAGCCGGAAACACATTTTGTTCATAATACAAATTATTAATTCGCCTCCCCGTGAGATAACGTATGCTTCGAATGAAAATACGAAAACGTGAAACGAGTTATCGAAATTGATTTTATTAATACGTTTCGTTGACCCGTCGATTGAATCGAATTAAACAATCGCCGTATTTTTTAACTTTTAATGTATTCCTACATAAACCGAAGGAATGAGTTAATACATATTGATGCCCTCGTTTGGGAATGCATCTGCAATCGGAATATTATCTATCCGGTGATTTCCCCTTGCAGTTGGTTTATCTCCTAGAACGTTAGATCTCCCATGAGATTTTCAGTAATCGTCGCGGAAACAATTATTCATATATCGCGTCTCATTTAAAGAGACACAAAGGCAGGAGAATTTTTACACCTCGCTCGTGAGAAATTTAGACACGAGTCACTATCTACAAGTGTAAATTAAATACTTTTGTACATTACGTTTCCGTATTGAGATCATCTCGAACCAAAGTAGATCATTAGTTTCATTCCCTGAATATTATCTAATATTATATTTTATTTTTTTTTGTTTTCTATTTATATAGTTATAATCATAAATTTTTATTTTGTTTTTGTTTATTGCGTGAATTTTTATCTTGATGTAAAAGATATTATTCTGTTTTGTTTTTCTGAGCGATATAAGGTCAATGTACCTATTTCTACTCATATCCCTATTTCTGCTCACTCTACAGTATTTGTATTATTAAAAATTTACGATTTATTTAACAAATGACCAAAAAATATTTTTGAATTAAGTAATATTTATATAATTCAAAGATATTTTTTGTTCATTTTTTAAATAAATCGTAAATTTTTAATAATATAAATACTGTATAGTGAGCAGAAATAGGGACATGAGTAGAAATAGCTACATTGACCTTATGTATTCACATTACATGGCGACTGTTAATCAGCCCTCTTTCTCGCACTTATGTACTTTGGATATTATTGCCCGTATATTACGAAATAAATAAATAAATTATATAATAATATCGAATATAAACATAATTCAAAAATTATTATTGCAAATTCGTATGTAACGTAATATAGAAATTATAATAATAATTTTAGCTGATAAATTGATAACGAATCTGTATCACGACGATTCGTTAATACGTTTAGATTATCAGGTTGACGCGTATACCTGTTTGGCTCTGGTATTGGGTTCCATCATTTTGCGGCACATTATGGTGATACGTTACTTTAATAGGCGTGTACTGAGTGCCGTAATATATAACGCAACGCGGTACCTTAATGTACGATAATGACACACCGAAACATGTCACCCCGTACCGCGTATTGTGTAACGCAAAACCTTCGTGCCGCGGATAATACATCAGACAATACATTTTATGCCACATTTAATCGTGTTACAGTGATTCATGAATCACTTTCTAAAACGAACGAGAAACAGGCTTGTTCGCTAGACTAATAAATCTTTCATTCATAGAAAGCATTTCACTTTATAATTTCCGTAATCCTTGTTTATATGGTATTATGCATTGTCTTTGTTAGAAGCAATGGAAGTTGATAAAATTATTTCCGTGTTATAGAAAATACTATATTTTATCAAAATTGGAATATGAACGTTTTTACAGATAATAGATTTGCACTCAATGAATTATGCAATACTTGAGATATAAAATACCATGCTTTATCAAAATTGGAATATGAACGTTTTTACAGATAATAGATTTGTATTCAATGAATTATGTAATACTTGAGATATTTTCACGTGGAAAAATTTTTATTCATAGAAAGCATTTCACTTTATAATTTCCATAATCTTTGCTTATATGGCGTTATGCATTGTCTTTGTTAGAAGCAATGGAAGCTGACAAAATTATTTCCGTGTTATATAAATAATAAATACTATGCTTTATCAAAATTGGAATATGAACGGTTTTACAGATAACAGATTTGCACTCAATGAATTATGCAATACTTGAGATATTTTCACATGGAAAAATTTTCATTCATAGAAATCATTTCACTTTATAATCCTTTGCGTATATGGCATTATGCATTGTCTTTGTTAGAAGCAATGGAAGTTGACAAAATTATTTCCGTGTTATATAAATAATAAATATTATGCTTTATCAAAATTGGAATATGAACGTTTTTACAGATAATAGATTTGTACTCAATGAATTATGCAATACTTGAGATACTCTGACATGGAAAAATTTTTATTCATGGAAAGCATTTCACTTTATAATTTCCATAATCCTTCTTTATATGGCATTATGTATTGTCTTTATTAGAAGCAATGGAAGTTGAAAAAATTATTTCCGTGTTATATTAATACTATGCTTTATCAAAATTGGAATATGAACGTTTTTACAGATAATAGATTTGCTCTCAATGAATACTTGAGACATTTTTACATGGAAAAATTTTTATTCATAGAAAGCATTTCACTTTATAATTTCCGTAATCCTTCTTTATATGGCATTATGCATTGTCTTTGTTAGAGGCAATGGAAGTTGAAAAAATTATTTCCGTGTTATATAAATACTATGCTTTATCAAAATTGGAATATGAACGTTTTTACAGATAATAGATTTGCACTCAATGAATTATGCCATATTTAAGATATAAAATACTCTGCTTTATCAAAATTGGAATATTTGCCCTCAATGAATTATGCAATACTTGAGATATTTTCACATGGAACCTTGAATGGTCTTTCTTTTATAGGAGCACGTGAACCTGGTGGGAAGGGATGGGGAGAACGGGCCGGTCCTCGTCTCGGTGAAGGCCGAGACGGTCGCCGGACAGGAGCACTGGAGGGTGCTGCTGCGATTGCGGGCAGGTTCCACCCACGAATTGGTACCGGCCACGAACCTCGGCCCGAATCCGTCGCCAGCGAAAATGGTCAAGGTGAAGAGTCCTTTTCTTTCTTTTTTTTTCCCACGGATCCGTGGAAGTTCAAGTACTCCCCTTTGTCTCGTCGCGGCGCGGTACGGTGAAAGCGTCGCGTTCAGAGTTTCTCCCTTGAGTTTCTCACCGCCGCTGTTTCTCCTCGTTAGACTTTATCGAGCGGCCGCGTAATAATGGTTAATTGCTATTAAATTATTGCTATGAGAACCGCGGCCCGGTGGGAGGTCGTAAGAAAGCAATAACTGAATTGTTAACAGCTACTTCTAATGACAATTTCGAGTCGAGTTAAATCCCTGCTTAAATTACAATCTTTGTGAAATTGTATAAACATAGAATTGCAGGAAGGGAGGTAAAACTTTTTCCCTACATGATAGAGATTAATTATATCTTCATTGAAATTTCTAATGAGAGATTACGTATGGTTCTTAAGACCTGTCTTTAATCACCTACTTTAGTTAACTATTTAAAATTATTTTGTTTACGACGTCTGACCCTGACGAAACGACTCGATACGTTCAATAGTAAACATTTAAAGTAATATCATACCATTTAACTCAAAAAAAGAGAAGGAACACGACATTTGTATAATGACGCGATAACGATAAAAAGATATTGCCTGCAACGAATGGGCCAATAACAATTTGAAAGGAGTGTGTCTGGCATTTTCCTTTCCCGTGAACGTTTGGATTAGTGCCAATATCGGCGAAAATAAGTTCGAGGAATTTTCGAATTTCCTCGACGACTGATTGCGGAAAATTCCGTGTCGACATTTCACAGTAATTATGTTACGAACATATGAAGTGTCGGAGACAAAATAGATTTTATTTTAGAATAGCTTATCGACATTATTTTTAATTTACTCTTCGTGAATGTCAATTATCAAAACGAATTATGCATCGACCTAATGCATAGACTTCTTTCCTTACAGGCGATCAACGAGTCCCTAAATGTCAGCACTCTAATGCCTGTGGTTTGCTCCGGAGCCGGTACTCTGATAGCGCGATACGACGAACACGCCCTTGTCTCCAGGTTTAAATTCGGCGTTCTTCATCAACGCTCCGGCCAAATTACCGAAGAACAGCTCTTTGGGAATAGACAAATCACGCCGGCCTTCCAGGAATTTCTCGACCTGCTAGGTCAGAAGATTGACTTGAAGGATCACAAGGGGTTGGTACCATATTTAAACATCATACAGTTTCATAAAGCAAATTGATACGATCGAAAATATTAACCCCTTGGGTACGGATTTATTTAAGAAAATATTTGCATGTGGAACGTATATAATTTTTTGTAGCTTGGAGTAGTATGTAAAAGCAGTACATTTTACGTAAGAATTTATTTATTTCTAAAATATTGGTGACATATGTAGAATTAAGATGTCTTCAAGTAATTAGAATTGCAAAACAAAAATAGATTAATAACAACAAAATAAAACTAAAATGACGTGTCTCAGACGTCAAATGCACCCAAGGGGTTAAACATATTGCGTGCATCTTAAAAATATGAATAATAAAGTTCGTTTCACGTTATCAAGGTTTTATTTGATTTTTTAAAAACGTGACACTTGCGAATTCCGCGGCAATTTTCTACCGGGAGATAACTGACGCAGATTTTCATTCTGTTATCGGGAATGCATTGAAACCGCGGCGACGATAAAGCGCGGTGTCACGCGACATTCAAATTTGATTGTCAATGTCCACGCAGGTACCGCGGCGGTCTGGACACCCGACACGGTCAGACGGGCGATACCGCGGTGTACGAGGTATTCAGGGGTCGGGAAGTGCTCTTCCATGTCGCTTCGCTTCTGCCGTACAGCCCCGGCGACTCTCAGCAATTGCAGCGCAAGAGACACATCGGGAACGACATCGTGGCGATAATATTCCAAGAGGAGCCGACTCCCTTCAGCCCAGATATGATCGCCAGCCACTTCTTGCACGCGTTCATCGTCGTGCAAGTCGTCGACCCCTGCACTCCTAACGCGAGGTACATATTCTTAGATTCCTGTACATATGCACCGTTTCCGTGTCCGAAAGTCGTATAAGAACCGCTGGTTACGAAATCGCTATTCCTAACTTCGCGCAAACATTCGACGAAAATGGTTCGTCGAATGGTATCGTTGCTTTGCTAGAGGAATAACACGTATCGAATCCGAACAAACATTTTCGAGTCTCTAAAATTTCCAATATATGTACTTTATATTAAAGTACTGGCACAGAGAACAGAATCGGAGTTCGTCATTGAATGATTTATAAACTATTATTGGAATTTCTTTTATTATAAATAAAAATCTTTGTTAAAACGGATGAAAGTAATGTAATTTGTATGTTAGTCCTTTGAGAAGTTATTTGTAGGATTCATTGATATGTTCTATATGTAGGTACAAGGTCAGTGTAACGGCACGGAACGATGTTCCTTGGTTCGGGCCAACTCTGCCAGCGCCCGCCGTATTTTTGCGAGGAGTCGAATTCAAGGAATTCCTTTTAACGAAATTGGTGAACGCCGAGAATGCAGCTTACAAAGCCGAGAAATTTTCAAAACTCGAGGTGAGTATTATCGTCGTATGATTCATTTATAAAGTATTACCCAAATTATATTTAAAGTATCAATTCTAATTTGCATTATGATCTTGCATTTAAAAATGTCACTCATTCAATTGAAACATGGCCTATTGTAAAAATTCAAACGATTTGATGATTTCGCAAACAGTTGAGGACGAGGTCAGCCCTGTTGGAGTCTCTGACGGAGGAGCTGCAAACGAAAACCGCTGAGTTCCTGGGCGGTGCAATCGGCTTGGGTGGCACCGGATTAGCGTTCAGCGGGAACTGCCCGGTGAGTCCGACGGCGAGCGATGCTTCCGGGTCCGGCAGCGGTGGAAGCGGCTCCAGGTTCATCGACACTGTCCGCAAGGCGTTGATATCTCGCGTCAGGAATGCCTCGACGGAGAGCGTGCCGCAGCAGTTGTCGAAGAAGGGCCAGTCGGAGCCAAGTCCGCCGAGCAATCGACAATCGACCACGAAGATCAACAGCAAACGTTCGGTGGAGCCGTCGAGTCCCTTGGGCTCGCCGGATTTGACTCTGAGAAGGGACTCGGAGCGCGGTAGCCCCAGCCTGGGAAGCCAAGACAGTAGCTTATCGAACACAGACAATCAAGACAGCAGTTTAGCAACTTTGCAACAGGACGAGGTCGATCGCAGGGAATCGGCCACCTCGCTTTCTGGCAGCAACAACGACACCACGACGACGGTGGTGGAGAAGACCTCCGTGTCCTCTGTTCAAAGACTGACCCACGAGAACTTGCGGAAGCAGGAGAGAACAACGGAGAAAACGGAGACCACTCAACGAGTCATTTCCGAGAGCGACGACAGCTCGTTGAACAGTGAGTTGGAGTTGGACCAGGTCGTTTATCCGGACAGCGACACTGGCCTCGAGTCGATGAGTTCGGCCGAGACTCACGACACCGCCAGGTGTACCACTAAGGACGGCGTTCTGGAGAACGAGAATCTGAAAATGGAAGTCAACAGGCTCAAGTGCGACAAACTGGATCTGCTCAGGCAGAACGTTGTAAGTACAATTTTCTTATTACAACGTTTGAAGCATTGGTGAACGCGTGTTTCAAATGACAAAATATATGTTTCAGAATTGTCAACGTGAGATAAAACGGTTGCGAGAAAAGGAACTGCAACTGCAGTCGGAGCTCGCGACCGCCTCAAAGGAGATCCTTCGATTACGAGCCATGCTGAAGGAATGTTCGGCGAGCATCCCGTTGGATAACAATAATCAGCAAACGTCTACCGTTTAAAGAGTCTCTTTCGCGGATGTGCTTGATATACCTTGGATCGGTGGACAATTTCCCGTTGCAATTACTAGATTTTAACGAGCGTTAGTTAGGCGCAGTAGTCGAGAACTCTGTATGTACCTTGCTCTCTCGGGAATCCGTTTCTTTCAGAGAAAAGAAAACAAAAGGGGGGAAATCTTTCCGGAGAAGTAGTAGTTTGCAGAGAGAAGTTTTCAATCTCGCAATTGACAAGCTGCTTTACGTTCATTTATTTTTAACTGCGGTTGAACTTCTTTTAGATAGAAATTACGGTACAAACGCTGTGTATTATATAATAAGAGAAAAAGGGTCAGTGACGAGGCGGTCGTTTTAGAGATAATGTTTTTCCGCTGCACGAGATGAAACGCGGCGTCTTTCGAGATGTTCGCAAGAGTAGACGCTGATTGTTACTTGTAGAAATATTTGTTTCACTATTAACCATCATTATTTATCGATTAATTTATTGATAGGCGTAAGTTAATCTCCAATAGTCAATACAGTTACAAGTAAATAATCGGGCGAGCCTAAACCACTCGTGAATATACGAATAGGAATGTTTAAAAAAGAAAAAAAAACAGTAGGTACGTCTTGTCAGTATAATAGAGAAGATATACATTAGAATAAAAAAAAAAGTAAAATGGCCTTTAGACTTAGCGTTTCCGAGACCGAGAGTAAATACACAGAAATTAATATAAACATATTTTATCTGTAACAATTGAATGTTCATGGAAAAAATGTCGAGAACTAAATATATATAAACATTATATAAAGCGGTTAATAAATTCTCGTGTTGTTTCCGAACGAGACTGCGCGCATTGTCCCATAAGAGAACAGAGTACGAGGCGACTAAACGGGCTACAGAGATCTTATGGGCTATATAGAAAATATGTGTTTTATCCGATATATATTTCTGACGTCTCACATTGAAACAAGGATATGTATCGTTAGTTACAGTATTCGTCGGCGGTGAGTCTACCGAAATGAAAATACCATTACTAGTTTTTTAGTATTAGTCAGAGAAACGATGTTAGGAAACGTAAGAACACCTCGTTAGCTAATCTT
Source organism: Ceratina japonica (assembly GCA_019453355.1). NCBI lineage: Eukaryota > Metazoa > Arthropoda > Insecta > Hymenoptera > Apidae > Ceratina > Ceratina japonica. The sequence goes on along the minus strand of SMSR01016120.1, from coordinate 43,361 downwards.
CCGATATCTCGTTAGCCAATTTAGAGAGTAAGATTAGGTTCTCCCCCTGAAGCCGCGGTTCGACGGTAAACCGATGATTTAACTGCACCAAATTGTTTAACAGCCAGCACGCAGCGTATCGATGTCAGTAATATACAAGTAGGACACGTATTATCGTTCATCGTTCACTAACTACGCAAAAGTTAAACTAAGTACACTTCGTTTTTCGCTTAGTTCCCGCACGCCCTTCCTTTCACTACATTTCGACCAACGGTATTAATACGTTTTACTATAACTGCTACTATTAATACGACTATTCGCATTATAATTATAATAATTATTATTATTATTAATCTCGTTACGTTGTCGTTTTCTTCTTTTTGTAAATAATCTGATATCTTTCTGCACAATGGAAAGATCGGAGACGTTGGAGAAATGGAAACAGGCAGAGGGACACGAGAATGTTCACTCATATATAATACCAAAGTTTATCGTAATAAAATCTACTTCTCTTAGTTTTTCTACATTCCTTTTCATACACGATATTTGCCTCGGAAGGAAAATGAGCCTGCGTATTATAAAATAGCATGTACATGTATACTTTCCTCGAGCGGACGTTTTTTCTACAAGTACAATTCTTTCTTCTGGATTTGAAACGGGGAACTTTGTACGTATTTACAACTACTTTGCAGACGTATTACGATTATCACTGCCTATACAACGTCGTCTCGAAGTGTATACCATATTTTATTGGTTTCTGTCGTTCGCGCAACAAGATAACAAAATTCGTTCGATATCGCATTGTTTAAACTGGAGCATTGTTTGGCACAAAAAAAAATCTCCCGAGTGGGGACTGAAAATTTGTTCGGAGTTCAAATCGACGAGGTTCGACTAATGATCATTGTAACGCCGGCTGAGAAAATAGAACGCGCGCAAACCTCCGGGCAAAGCTATTTTCGACCGTCGTAAAATATGAACATACACAGTTTACATTTTATACAATTAACGGAGGCGTTTTCACAGAGTTGTTTTGAAACGTAATGCGGGTGATACGGATACGTTCGAATTTGTTAATTGAAGATCGTACACTACGATTACGTTGAACATTAAAGATACTGTGTTAATAAACCGATTGATTTGAACAGAGCACGCACATGCATACGCAGACGAAACGATAGTGAAATTCGACGCTGCGAGACACTTTTGGATACGCAGGTGTTAAGAAATTCTCATTACTGCGTATTATAAATTGATGGGAAGGCTTGAAACTGTAAATAATGTTAAACACGCGTTTAAGTGATGATGGGTCATTTGATAGGAGCGTCTTTTCGTCTAAAATTTAGAAGGGAAAAAAAAAACAAATGGATAGATAAAAGAAGAAGACTAAGTTTACCATTCTCTAGTGTGATTTCTATGCTGGCCTTGCAAAATCAAAGAAAAGATTATCTATATTACAAAGAGATATGTGTTATATTATATTACGAGAGCGAGAGAGCGAGAAGTGAGTGTGCGTGCGAGCGAGAAAGAGAGATAAAATATTACTGCTATAAATATATATTTTGTATTTAATATTATAATCGCCCAAATCTATCTAACAGAACTGTGGATACTATTATTCTCCGAAACACTACGACGCGAAAATATATATGTTTCTTATGACTGGTGTAGAAGTATTCGCATTCTATTTTTTCTTTTCTAATGCACGACTGTCAACTTGAAAAATCAGTGGTAATGATGTTCGCCAATAAATAAAACGATTTAAACCAACTCCCTGTGATTTACATTGACATCCAATTAAAATTTTATGTACGCAAGGTAAGTTAGACGATCCTTTAAACAATTTAAATTATGAAGAATTATACATTACCAAATGCAAGGAAATAGGTGAATTGTTGTTAACAAACCCTTGCGATTTTTTGTTAGTCTTCAGTCCTGCCTTTCTCACAGCTTTCTTTCCTGCTTCAACTTAGGTCAAGATACGAGAACCAGTATCTTGCGTTTACGTTCACCGACTACCGCGGCAAACTGGTATTTTGCCAACTAGTAATCGGGCGAAACGATGCTCCAATAATCCAATGCTATCCATGTAACGGAATGGCAAACTATAATGCTATTACCTAGTTGCTCCTAAGTCATCGTCACGTTCGAAATGCATCGTCAGGAGGAAATAACAAGGAAAATAATTAAACTACAGAAAATTAAAAAAAGCGTGTGAATTTTTCTCACAGATATTTCTAGCAATTTTAATTTGTACAAAATATATGTGAGAACGTAATAAGAAGACAGATTTATTAACTTCTATGAAATCTAAAAAATGATGAGAAATTAAAGGAAAGTAAAATAAATGATAAAACTATCGATTTACTTGTTACAATGTAATTTCGATTGAATCTCGTGGAAAGCAATTAGCCAATTAACATGAAACGTACAATTGATAAATTGCATGAGTCACTATATTTACAAGCGTTAATGAAAGCGTTGCACCTTTTATCGCCACTCGAGATGCGCAGTAGTCTGCATCGCAAAAAAAAGCAAGAAAATTCAGTGAAAGAGATTCCAAGTGACAGTGGTTTCGAGGTCAGTGGAACACGCAGGAAGTTTCGATGGAAGCATCCACGTTTATCAGAAACAAACCAGACGTTTTTACCGATACGTAAACGTTTATAGTAAATAAATCAGTTCATCGATTGCGCGAGCATCGATTCATTTTAATTGGACTTCGTATTACTGAATATTTCAGTAACAATAATTAAATATAAAGAACAGCACATGTAAAAATGTATGTAGGATTTAAAAGTAAAGATTTCAACTATGATATTTGTTTCTCGTGCCTCTGATCATTTCTGTCATTCATATGTAGAGCATAAACAATTTATTGGATTCTTTTCCGCTCTGTTACATCTCAATTTAATTCACACGAGCCAATAAACTGTTTTAAAATATGATAAAATCTATATAAAAATCCTTAGTAAAAGAAGAAATACTGATTACCAGTTAACTACCTTGGAAGGAAATAAAATATTTGCATCGTCAATTTGAAAAACGCTTTTCACATTATAAGAGGAATCCCGTGGGAGTCCCGAAATTAGAAACTCGAGCAGCGGGAGAGATGCGAGGCCACGTCCGCGAGACTTTCCTCAAACAAGAAGCGTATCAAAACACGATGCTAAAGAGAAAGGATACAGCGACGCGTCCGCGATCTCGCGCAAATTGCTTTAAGGAGGAGGAAGAGGAAAAGAAAAAGCTGGATATTCGCGAGAGCTGTTTGATGACCGCTGCCGCGATTCGCGCGATAACTAGGATTCAATTTCATATTTTATTCTCGCCGTTGCTCGCCGAGTCGGCTCGGTAGCGGGGTGACCGTGGTCCCATACGACGATAAGTCCCTCATCCCTGGTACCGAGGAGCGTTTGACAAGCGTGTCTCGGTCCGCCTTTCTCTTAATTGACAGAAGAAGAGTTCGCCAGTCGCGGCGACGGCGGCGACTCGGAAGGCCCTTGCTACGTCACTGCGAAGGCCCCGTGACACACATCAATGGGCCGAAATGTAACGGTACCCACTCTTGGTGACCTACTCTTCGGGCCCAGCGCGCGCTCTCTCTGCCCCGTTCCTTCCTCCTTTTCATCTCTTCCTCTTTCTCGGTCGGGTTCTCGGTCAAGCGAGCGTCGGACGTGATCGCACTCGCACACACAGCGCACCCCGCTGCGTTTTGCGTTGGCCGCCGGCGTACGTATGCGCGGGTACATACATATACGGTACGTAGGTAGGTACGTATACACTTTTACCGGGCTGGCCGTCGCACGCGACGCCGATTGATTATACACACAGGCCAGTAATGAAAGCGTCCTCCTCGCGCGCGGAGGTGCTGTCATGTAGCCCGCGGAACGTCCTCCTCGTCCTTTTTACGCCGGCCGACCGTCTGTCAGTGAAAACGACACCGCGGACTCTGGTAGCTGCCGACCGACCCTCGGACCGAAACGATCCTCGCCGAGGTCCAAACATCTGAATACAACGACAAACGCGAGTTATGAACGTGATCGTGCATCTCGTTCTCCAGGTGAGCTCCTCGGACTCGTTCTCCACCGAATTTCTGCGCAAAAGTTTGACCCTTCCTTTCCTGTTTTTTATTGCAAAACTCGATTCGAGTTACTTTATGTTTTTATACGGAGGAAATTGATAGACACGTTCGTCGATCTATGATCTAGTTCTGTTTAAATTTCTGAGCACGACTGTAACTGGAGAACCAGCTCTGTCTTGAATTTATTACAGTGCATGGGTGACCTACTATAATCGTCAAAACTGTATTTAAACACTTTCTTCTTCTGTATTATGAATCGCACGAGTGATGCTGAGATTTTCGTGCAGGTGATCACATATCAGCTTGTAACATGTCAAGGAAGTGGTGGGCCGAGCACCTTCGGATACGACGCGTCCTCGGCTTGCAGTAAACCGTATTCGCGTTCCGGTCGCGCGCGGATGGCGAATCTACCCTGCGATTTTCGAAGGCAAAATTGGTGCACCATCGCTGGCAACTCTTATCCTTGGTAAGTCGGTCCATTGGTGTTTTTATTAAATACCGGCAATTCAACAAGTTGAGGATAAAATATGAAAGACAGTTGATAGAGGAAAATGAATAAATTTATAATTTTTTATAATGGTTTTTAAGTCCAATTGCATTACTTATTAAAATGAAGTACGAAACGAAACAATTAGGAGAATGAAGTCCATTGGTGTTTTTATTATATACCGGCAATTCAACAAGTTGAGGATAAAATATGAAAGACAGTTGATAGAGGAAAATGAATAAATTTATCATTTTTTATAATGGTTTTAAAGTCGAATTACTTATTAAAATGAAGTAAGAAACGAAACAATTAGGAGAATGAAGTCCATTGGTGTTTTTATTAAATACCGGTAATTCAACAAGTTGAGGATAAAATATGAAAGGAGAGGCTGACAGTTGATAGAGGAAAATGAATAAATTTATTATTTTTTATAATGATTTTAAAGTCCAATTGCATTACTTATTAAAATGAAGTACGAAACGAAACAATTAGGAGAATGAAGTCCACTGTAAAATCTTGAACATCACAAATTCTGTTCCAATGCTTTTTTTAAGGATTATAATGTATTCATTGGTAATAGAAAGCGAATAAGTCGAACGTGATCAGAAACGTCCCGAGAGTTTCACTGCTGAAACGTTCTCATAACCAGCCTGAGTTTTAAGCTGTTAAAATGGTACGTGACCGAATTGCGAGAGTGCGAGGAAGTGCTTTTACTCTCGATAACGCGTTTGCTGTTCCAAAATAAAATAGACTACGCCGAGGAATAAAATAAATGATAAAACCGTCGGTGTTAATTTATTAATAAAATTAATCAGGGAAAAATGCTGTTTCGAAAGTCATTGAATAATTCATTTCAGGCATGCGGTTCGTCGTTTCGTGCAAGAGAATCAAGGATTAATGAGGCGCATGTACGGCGATGAAAGGCATATTAACGTGTTACGAGCGGAATTTGAGAGGAACGATGTTGAATTGAAATATGATGATTATTACCATCATTACTCAGATGATCACAGGTAACCATCCAAAGTACATAAATAAATCACGTCATAAAACAATTTTCATTATCCCCTTAAATCCCACATATTTCCCATGCACAATTTTATGCATAATTCAATTTCAACATAAAAAATGTTCACTTGGGAATAAATGATTTCAGAAAATATCAATACACGCACGATTACGAGTACTTGGAGGAAGACAATATAAAGACCAGCGGGAACGAGTACGAAGGGCGTGGCTTCACGAGCAGATCGTTCAACGACAACGCTGCGAAGCGGATAAATAAATTCCCAAAATTGAGCGAATACACGAGGCCCCACTTCCGGCCGACCGAAAGGACCACCTCGACTTCCGGAACGACATCCACGGCGACGACCACCTCGTCTTCTACCACTGCGTCTACTGTCAAGGAAACGTCACCGACGACATCGTCAACACCGATCGCCTCGACTACAAAATCGTCAGCGAGTTCGACGAGCAGCTCGACGAATAACACGATCGAGAAGGATGGTTCGATCGAAGAGATAACGATATCGCCTACGGTGACGAGTTCCTACGCGGTGAGGGAACAGAACTTCAGCATCAACGAGATCTCCGAGCAGATAGACAGAATCGACGAGACAGTGGAGGATACGGCGGAGGTCGTCGAAGTCTCCGAAGCTACTTCGGATGAGACGACGATCCTGAATCTGCCGGAGACAACCGAACTACCGGACGAGCTCGAGGACCTGTTTGCCACGCCGAAAGAAACGACGGCGCAGGAGGACGAGGCGTTGTCGTTGTCCAGTTCGGACGAGCAGCAGGAGTTCAGGCCGCGGCCGGAATATCGACCGGCCAACAAGCCGGAAGCGTCGACGATGGAGGGCCAGCTGTACCAGGACGTAGCCGCGAAGGACCAACAGGAACAACCGGTTCTCAAGCTAAGAGGAGTGTAAGTGTCCCCTCGGTTTATTTGCAGCCAGATTTCCGCGGGGATGTTTCACTTTTGTTCAACGCATGGGGGCGAGATAACTGGTTACGTTCAGTTCATTGTGCGTGTCCATCCGTGTTGATACCGTTTAACGGGATTACCGATTAACGCGGTAACTTGAAAGCAGACGTTCTCGCGTTTGCGTTATTGATTTACTGTTGCCTGATTAGATGAAAACGTAATAGGAACCGATTACTAATTTCGTTAAATAAGTTATACGTAATATAGTAAATTGAAATCTAATCTCTTCGAATGATTACGATAAAAATAATTGCAGAAATGCTTGCCCTGTGAAAGAAGAAGTGGTTGCGCCTTTTTGGGCTAATAATACAAGGGGCGAAGTACTGGCACTTCTAAACCTGTATCCTTTCGAGCAATACGTTCACTGGGAAAAATGCACGTGAGTATTGATGCATGAAATTCAATTCAGAACTCTTATTATTTCATACATAAGAGAGAGAGAGATAGTCACCAAAAATTTCTGTAAATAAAATTCGTGCAATACCTCAAAATAAATGGTTCATAACAAATGCCAATGTGTACTATAAAATGGGGTAAGACTGTCTTCACCAAATTTAATTCTACTCTGTTAAAGTTGATTATCGTTTGATTTGTTGAAAGACACGAGAACAAACAGATGTACTGCCGAGACGGGTGCAGATGCGAGCAGCAGTACAGGCTTCATCGATTGCTGGCTTACGATCCCAACAACGAGTGTCGCGGTATTTTTAGCGACTGGTTCAAATTCCCGAGCTGCTGCGTTTGCCGTTGCTATGACTTGCCCCTCGAATTTCGTGTGACCTCACGATCGCCACGCACCCAGAAGCAACGAATCAAAGTACAACCACCTCGTTATACGTAAGAAAGAAATTTTAGATTCTCGTCATTAGACTGCAGATTCTATCAATTTATAAAAGTACTGAGCATTAAATCCATACAAAGACTGCATGTAATGTATAAAAATATACGAAATATAAAAAGTCAGAGTGCATATAAATGAAACTGCAATTGAAATAAATGTTTCATTTTCCACAAAAATCTGCAGTCTATTCATCATTATGACAATTCAAAATTTGCCATAGCTATTACTTTTATGATGTACATAACAAGAAATTGATCGTATGTTAGATATAAAAGAGTTATGAGTATCTCATAATCGTTTAACAGTAAATGGTGCCTCGATAATTGTTATCACTATCTATTTGCATTTTTAGTATATAAATTATTTGTTACGTATATTATCCTTGTACATACATTCCCACGTATAGTTCAAAAGTTCTTCGTATACTAATCTCGTTAATAAATGATTTATATTGGAACATAAATTATTTTAACACATATTTTAATACTAATAAAATTTGAAAAATAGTTTGTTAATTCATTTGTCTATTAAATGATTAGAAATCTTTTCATCTAAAATAATACAAATGCTGTATGTTTAGAAATAAACGAATTATTGTTAAGGTAATTGTTAAACATCTGTTGTACTTAATTATAAAAATGTAAGGCTCGTGAGAAAATCTGTATAATTAATAAGCCATATCTATTTTATACTTTCATTGTTAATTAATTTTATATAATCACCGATTATTTATACATGTACTCGAAGACATAACAAACATTGGTAATGGAGTTTTTTGTAATAACAAACTATTTATTTGTAATATTATCTGTATAAGTAAGAATCTGTATTTTTCTAATGTAAACTTCTGTTTTATACCAAAAAATAAATATGGAACATCATTCAATTCATCAATGAAGGATATTTGATTATACAAGAATCCACGTAAATTGTTAATATAATAAACTGAATTAATTTATATAAAAGAAATAATTCTCCTTTTTAAACTGAAATGTGTATGAATACTTGAAATATTTAAATTGTAAAAAGGGAATAATCCAGAGATAGTTTATTATGATTGTTCGTTACAATCGATTTTATTTTCTTGTATTCCTACACAAGATAACTTGTACGTTTTACAAGAATGAAGGCTTATAAATTACAAACAATAACGAACGTCAAATACGTATTAATACTTCGTGGGTATTCGCGTATTGCCATACCGCTTCTCATAGTAAAACCAAGAGAACCTTACGCATATAATAATAATAATAATAATATTATCATTGTCACATATACGTGTATATTATAATATTACAAAGATTTAGTCTATGTTACGTTGCATACGTATATGTACGTACATGTTCAATCGCATGTACCTACATATACATACACGCATATTCGATATACATGTGTTTGTATATGTAAAGAAAATGCTTATAAATAGAAGTTATATGCATTTACATAAATTACGGCTAAAATTCTGTATTTGGTATCAAAACCATTGTAAAAGAAAGGGAGGGAATCGAATTAAACGGCGAGATAATTAATGATCTGTAACGATTAATAAATTAGTAACAGTAGACGAAGACGTATTTCATTCATCACCTTATCATAATTGTACAATTATAAATAAACTATAAATTACATGGTACACTGTTGATTATCATTTCAATGTTCACTCTTGACACTTTGTTATTGCTTGAAAATGAGAGGATTCAAATTGCATTCCTATTATATTCTTATACGAGTTATCAATTTTAATTCAATCTTATTTCATTGCTGTGCTGTGGTAAAAAAAATCCTGTTGGACACACGCAATCGGAGTTTACCTAGCTACCCGGTTAAAGTTGTACTCGCACCTGGATTTGATGAACAATCGTGGAGGTTGATAAAAATCGGTATCGTCGGGGGCAGTAGACGCGTGGCAGGAATTTGAATAGGAAGACGATGTTCGCTTTCTCCAAGGAAACAATGTAAAATTGAACATTTGGATCACGTTATGTTCGCAACTGTTTTATACGAATTGTATAAAATCTTCAATTTCTGACATAAAATTCAAATGAAGTCTCACATCATCTCTTCAATTCATGAAATAAACGTATCGCTCTTGCTAAAGCTGAGTCTCTCTTTTAAACGAATTTCTAATCCTGACTAAAAAATTCATTTGTCTGCAGAACATTTTAAACTCAGAAAATTTGCCGAATTATTATCGCAATGTTTCGCTAGTAATTTCATTCCTAAATCCATTCAGATGCCATGTGACATACCAATTCGTATAAAAAATATTTGCATCATGCAATCACAATAATTGTCTGCTACTAATGTGTCTTGTTNTTTCAATTTCTGATATAAAATTCAAATGAAGTCTCATATCATCTCTTCAATTCATGAAATAAACGTATCGCTCTTGCTATAGCTGAGTCTCTCTTCTAAACGAATTTCTAATCCTGACTAAAAAATTCGTTTGTCTGCAGAACATTTTAAACTCAGAAAATTTGCCGAATTATTATCGCAATGTTTCGCTAGCAATTTCATTCCTAAATCCATTCAGATGCCATGTGACATACCAATTCGTATAAAAAATATTTGCATCATGCAATCACAATAATTGTCTGCTACTAATGTGTCTTGTTACATCGTATAATTATATTGTTATACTTGATCACAGATTATTTAATATTTTATCCAATCTTAAAAAAGAAACGAGAAGATGCTACGGTTGCATAGGTGTACTACACTGTTACGATTATTATAATCAGATACTATAGTTATATCCATTTAAAACGGTTTAGTTTATGAAAATCTAGAAGGCTTTGCTGTAATACTGTTAGAAATCAAGTGATATTTCTTACGGTACAGACGGTGTTAATTAAATATTTTAGATAAAGAATCATTAAAAAATGATCGTAGTAATTAGATTGAACGCACGCATTCACTGTTGTTCAGGTGAGGATTTGCATATACGAAGCATTGGTGGGAAAAATCGATCATAATTAAACAATACCTATAGCATTTACATAAATGTACATTATGCAGTGTTAATCGAGTAAATAATTGGATACCTTAATTAGAACGGAGTTAGAATTGAAAAGAAGTAAATAAAAGATTTTAGTATTTTATATTAATTCGTTAGTGGAGAAAAAAATGAAAAAAAAAAAAAGGAAACGGGTATTTGCGACACACTCGAGTTTATTGCTGACTATGTAAGGCTTTTTAACTATAAATAATAAATAATCTAAGAAATATAATAACTTAATAGGTAAACGATTTCTCAGTATATTCGTTTGCGGAAGCACATGAAAAACTGCGTTACCAATCGAAATTAATACGTAAGGCTCGCTTAAAATTAACACGAAAACGTTTTTCTTTATACAATCCATAATACATTTAAGCACAGATGTATACTACATAAGTATGTACAACGCATTTATAAAATACAATACTAGCCAGTGTAGTATTGTTCGACTTTTCAATCTTATCGGGTCAATACCGCACTGACATAATATCGTTTAACAAAAGAATCACTTGTGTTCGCGTAATCGATTTTCGTTCTTCCCACCACGTTAGAAATTCACCTAATTTTTATTCCACGTTACGTGTCAGTGAACAACATTAATTTCCGATTCTGTACAGTGACAACGAAACAAACTCGGTAAATACTTGGCAGTGAATGCGTTTACAAACGAATATTACAACCAATTTCTCTTTGTAAATGGAAGTGTCGACAACCTATGGAGTATAATTATTTTCCTTTCAAGTTACAAATCCGTCGATTATTATTAAACGTTTCAAAATTCTATTACCAGTGAAATATATGAATAGTCAACGATTGATTGCATTTTCCCATAATTCAGTCTAAGGCTTACGATATGCTCTTAGTAACTATACAATTCCATTTCAATAATGCACTCTGTGTCTATAAAAATTATCAAAAGAATATCAATATCAATCAGTGATTTCATTTTGCGTAGACAATTTCATATTGCGGCTAAATCGCAATTATGAGTAAACCATTTATTTTCTTTTGCACCGAAGACACTTTGACTCAAAATCTTTAAAAAAGCAAAGGGAGTTGAAAATGTAAATGTTATTTGGATTCAGTAAAATCTACAAGGTCAACCTAGCGAATAAAACGAAATGTGTATCGAGAATTTTGAGACACTGAAGATCACATTTTATCCACGCTCGTGATTGTCACGGGTTTCATACATGTTAAATTATGCTTTACTCTATTGAAAGAAAATATCAATTCTACTGATGAGGAGAGACCACTGAGACACTTCTGTCAATAAACCGTGTGTTGTCCAGCGAAACAAGGATTGAAATATCTAAAAGGATACACATGAGAATTTTATGAAAATTATCGTACCGTGATGCATTAAAAGGGCTGACCTGGTAAAGGAATATTCTACGTACATATGATAAATATTTCTGCGAGTCGATATTTTTAGATTCTTACGGAGAATCTGCCCACTAATTATCCGATGAAAATAATGTATTGTTTAAAAAATGAAGAAGATATTGCTTGTATACAATAAGATATTAATAAAGTGTATTAATAAATTATAAGAATAGAAAGAAGACAAAAGACGTCATAAGTATAGGGGAAGAAATTAAACTATTAATTAAATTGTTAATATATACAGAAGCTCTCTCGGAAACTTATTCTAAAAAGTTGTAATTAGTGGACAGAACCCTGCTAATAGTGTAACAATAATCATTTTATATATAGACATTTTTCTGAAAGTTGGCTTCGAAAATGTAATTCGAGTTCCTGCATTAATTAATCTTGCTGAAATGAATAGGAGAATTACGGACAGATTCGAGACGGGTTCATGGATAAATTCGATCGGTTTTCGACGGTGACACCGCGAGGACATGTTCTCTGTAGAAAATAGAATACTATCGAAGACTAGTCGCGACCGCTGCTTGAACAATCCGGTAATACTGTCATTCTCATCATTATGTACGCGTATTCTTCAAACACAGCTGTCGGCTGCTTCTTTACATATTTCACTCGTAGACTGCAAATTCTTATCAGTCCAGGATTAGACAGTTAAGGAAAAAGATGTACAAAGTAACATTGACAATATTTAAAGAATAAAGAGAGGATTCTGGATTTCATTTTTTAAAACATTACTAAATTCTTATTTAATAAAAATTTGCAGTCTAATAATGTATCACTATAGACGGTTTAATAATCGCCGGTGAGTAATATTTCCCATTGTGCACTTAACTGTTTACGAGTGCATCATCTAAACTGCGCGTCAATTACGTCTAAACTATATGATTTTTAAATATTTCAAATCCCTGTGGAACTGCATGATCGATTCGCAATATTAACAAAATTGTTTGACGTTGCAATGTATAAGTTTTAAAAAAGATTTGACGAGTCTCATTCAAGTCCTTCGCATTGAAAATTGCATTGAAAACGAAAGGATTGTAGTTTTTGTACCTATCGCTTATCAAGTATGTACGTATTTGCGCGCATCATTGCTGTGGTATTTATGTATTCATGTGGATATCGAACGGTTCAGGATCACGTGCTTACGAAAAATATTAAAAGTGCGTATTTATAAATATATGTAACATTTACTTCAATGTAAGTATTGCCCAAAATATGAGTTTCGTACTATATATATGTATATGTTATAGTAATCAATGTAGAAGGATTGTGAGATTGATATGTCGTCGAAGCAGTAATCTTATACGTATCACAGTGCTGTGATTTGATAATAATCAATTACGATAAAGTTCATCTTTCCTCCCTCCTCCTTCGATATCGTTTCTCGCCTATTCTAACACCTTTTCATCTTCTTTTGGCTCCTAGTTTCGCCCTCGACCCATCTTAATTTATCCTGTTGCTCATCGGAGAAATTACAATTTTTGTTTGTAGTTGGAAGCGGATTTGAAATTTGCAGGAACAAACGTAAAGGCGATGCACAAAATTTCAACTCTCCACAAATGAATCTTACGCGTTATACGATCATCTTATGTAAGGTGAAAATTTTATCGTACTTCATACTAAGTAGTTTAGAGTTTCGATTAAAAGATTACATTAATTTAAGACTCTTTTTTCTAATATCAATGTTCGTTACGATTTCACCTTCGAATAAGCGTAACGTGAATTTAATTCATATTGCACTTCGTGCTATAATAGTTTCGTACATATTTTTTAAATATTACGTATTAAAAAAATATATCATGATACATCGATAATACATCGATGTTTCATTATTATTTAAATATTAAACGTCTTAAATATGTCAGACACGTTAAGAAAATATCATTACTTAAAATAATTTCGTACTTCATCAATAAGACTACCAATTTACATGCTTCACCTTACACACGTATAACGTTTAAGTTCGTACATGTGTAAAATATATACATATTTCATCTACTTTTCGTATTTGCTTCAAATACTAGAAGAATCAAGATGAAATATTCTTTTCCCAAAAATATTAACGGTACGTTAGTTAACTCGTACAATTCTAATTTTAATTTCTAAATTATCCGCGACCGTAATTTATAAAAGACTATACGCATACCCTGGGATTGGAACACAATTCCTGATTAATTGTTCAGCTGCCAAAGTTCGTCTCCTTGCAAAGTCTCGTGTATCTCTTTTTTTATTGCGAAATTCGTGCCGATAGTATCGCAAACGTATCAAAAATTTAATCAGTACAGAATTTAGCAGAATTATGAATTAGCATAGTATGCCTTTAAGTTTTGGTCTCACTTCGATCACTTACGCCTAAATATTGTCTCGTTAGAAAACTAAACTTCTGTTTTACAAAAAGTGTATAACGTTTCAAAGGTTTTTCATTTTTTCGTATTCCGTTGTTTCATGTTTCTTCCGCGTTCGAATTTGGACAATTCTCATCGAGATTCAACCCTTCCTTGGCCAGAGCACCTTTCTCTAAAATTAATCTTTTCTCAATTCTAACTTTATATGAAATACCATCACATGTTCATACAATCATATTTACGTATAATAAATAATTACTTTTGACTTATACTGGCCACGAAAGAGTTAAGCGAATGAGAATCCAAATTTCAATTTGATATTTCTTGATAATGTTAAAAATAATCTTTTTTTTAAATCGCGAGGTCATATACCCCATAAAAAGTTGCGTATTCAAGTACTACAAACAGAGATCGCAGGATTTTGACAAAATAATTTTGTACCAATGCCATTTAAAAAAAGATTATTAACGTTACATTTAAAAATGTTCCGAATCCTCAATGTAGATACGTACTACGTACCGATACGTATTTAAATTTTATGCGTACTTAAGAAATATGACTGCACCTTACAGAGCGCTTTAAACTCGATTAACGAAATATTGTTACGATATATAAATTCGTAAAATGATTCGATAGATACGTAATAGTAGTGACGCATATCGTTACATATTACATCGCTTTGTTACGATCGTTTTACGTATACCGAATTGAATTCTGTTTCCGATACGTATACCGCCTTATATTTACACACTCAAGATTGGTAAAATTGTTTATCAATCCCGTATTCATTTTTTTACATTTTTCAATTCCTCAATTTTGAAAAGAAAATAGAATTAAAACATGAACCCCTCAAACCATGTTAACTAACGGATCATAAACGGCTTCTTTTAGTAAAATGATTGACTAAAAATATTACTTAAATCTAAACGATTCAATTATATTTAGACTAAAAAGTTAATAAGCATATAATCCATAAGTTCTGTAAGTAAATTATATACAAATAAGTAACCCTTTCTGCTTTTAATTTATAATATTATATCCTTTGTACAATAATACTAATCGCGCGAAATAATTACTCTGTACAACGAAATGATCTGAGGGGTTGAAATAACACCAACCGAACGCGATGCCGGCTGAAACTTATTACGCTACTAACAACTTTAATAAATTCGTTCACGAACGATAACTGCTTCACGGGCCACGGTACGATGAATTATTTGCTACATCGATTCATTTATGGTCTCGCACCAATTGTCGATAGACAACTTGTTTCACAATGTTATTTAATCCTTACTCATAGTTAGAAATTATGATTGATCGAGGTTCGAAGCAGAATAGCGACTTCATTCGTTTTCTAACTGCCTGCTGAAATCAATTCGCAAATACTGAATGGTAATCGACGATATTTAACGATTCGTCATCTTCATGATGAAAGTTTCCGAAACGTAGTACATAGAATTGCTATGAACATGATCACGATATAAATGTCGGTATGCTCTTTAAATATCAAAACTTATTTAATGCAAAGTCCTATTTTGCGATATTTTATAGGAGATTATATATGACGTGATATTATTCAGTTTCAAACATTTCGAACTAAGATAATTAAATAGATAATATAAATAGGTAAATGTAATATTCTCCGCGAAGTTAATTAGAATAAAGCGCATGACTTATATCAAACCTCAATACAAGAAGTATGTAAGAGATAAAAGAAAGAGGAAAAATATATTCATTTTTACAGAGTCGCTTCACAACCGAAACAAGTAAGGATATGAAATAATTACGTGAGAAGAAAAAATCTTGTATACTGTAGCGAGAACTGAAGAGACCATAAATAAACAAATTTTGTAACAATTGTTTTTTGTACGATCGTACTGCAGAAGGGCCCCCCGGTGGAATTTAGATGGATTTCCACTGCGGTTTGTGGGAACCCCCCCTTAAATGTCAGGGAGGTCCTCTAGGAACCCACAGCGCTTTCCTCTGCTCTTCATCGACCGAAGCTTTAACTTGCGTGCAGATAAAAGCTACACTTACGCCAGCTGGGATTACAGCTGAAACAAATGAAAGATTCGTCAATAACAATGAAATTAGTTCTCGAACTACCGAATGAACAATCCTCGTTTCATAGATATCCTTACCGGAAATGTAATGCTTATATTCAGCTTCCAACTTTAATGCCTGTTCGTACATTTCCTTAGCAACCTTGGCGCTGACTTTGTCGCTTGGATATCTGGAATCCTTCACCTCCTTTATCTGTTTCGTGCTTTTAAATTTGATCAACAAGACTATGGGATAGATTTGATGTCGATGAAGCCGCTCGATCGACGCGATCGATACGTCCAAAATGCAATGAGTATTCTATAAACAAACGACGAGAAACAAAGTTTTTAACAAAATGAGTAAATAAAAATAAAGTCCTACAAATTAAATAAATTCTATCCGTTCTAATTTTAGTTGTTCAACTTAGTTCGTGTTTATATATGCTGGCTATAAATAGCGTTATCAATATTGTATATCTATCGAGTATAAAAAAATACCTTCTCGCAGATGTCCTTGACGGCTTGCACCGTAGTACACTCGAAATAGCTTCCTTTTTTTCTATAGTCCACATATATCGCGTCGCGTAGACCTTGTTCGAGCGTCGATTGGGAACAGTGCATAGCTTCTGGAAGACATCTAAGGAACTGTCCTGGAAATTCTTGTAACAGTTTTGTCACCACGCACTCGCTTAACGGTCCGATAATTAACACTGGTCTTAAAGCTGGAACTTGACAAAAAACCGATATCAACGACGGTTCAATATTCTGCAAGGGATAAATAAAACCATACGCTATATTACCACCGTTTAACAATACTCACAATCCAATCTCTCGACACGTTGGTAGCTCGCTGGAAGCGTTTCTTCGTTAAGCGTTCCGCTATCGCTGTACCAACCTAAATTCACTCCCGTGAGATGCGACAACTCTTTACTGTCCCTACTGGAAGAACGTTGATGTTTTTTCCGGCGGAAAAAGCTTCTTCTCGCACTCGTGCTACCTCTCCTGGTAGTATCCGTTTCCAAGTCGCCCAACGAGCGTCGCAAAAGTAATTCTTCTTCGACCCTGATGTTACGAAGACACATGTGAGCAGCCATGTAAATAATAAACGATCTTAAATGATTATTGGAATGAACTTACTTAAATTTACTCGGGATTATGCCACAGGTCTGTCTGCATCCGTTCTTATCGAGCACCCAAGCTCTCCAGTGACCCGGTGTACCATTGAACATTGTATTATCGACATACAAAATATCGTCTTTATTAAATCTAAGCTGTAGGCTGTCACCGACTTCGCTCGTTCGATCGAACATCGCTTTTACATAGAAACTGTCGCCGGGTTTATCCTTCACCTCGTTATACCTGTCAGGTACGTATTGAGCGATCAACGTCACTTTGTCCGCCGGTCTTGCAAGTTCCAGAGCAGCTTGTTCCGCGGTCGCTTGTCTAAGATCCACGCCATTGTATTCTAGGATACGATCACCAGTGCGTAATCCTGCATCTTCCGCGAGGCTACCCGCCGCCACCGAATGTACAAATATTCCGACACCGTTACCACCGACGAGAGAGATCCCCAAGTTCGAACATTTCCTCGTCTCGATGAAGAGGTACCTCGGTTCGCTCGGTGGCGGACTTTTACGATTTTGGTCCTCTTGGACTTGCGTAGGACTTCTTATCGTAGCGTTCTGTCGTTGTAACGTGGTCGCTGCGTTCAGCTGAGCGCGAGTCAAAGTGTTACCGGTACCGCGTAACGTGTCGAGGGTCACGGAATTTCGCAGACCATCTAACGTCGCTGAAGGACGAAGTTCCGGCTTCCTGATGTTAATGTCCAACGACGCGGATTGCCTGATCTCCCTTTCCCTCTCCTGTGTACCTCGCACTTCCAGCGAAGCAGAATTCCTTATGTCTCGTTCTCGAATCGTACGAGGCGGTTCCAAAGTGTTCGTAGTCTCCCGCATGATAGTTAAGGTATTGGAAGTGTCGCGCGTTGTACTTAAATTACTAGAAGCGTCGCGTTCAGGTTCCGAAGGTTCGACCACTTCGATGGTTGTTTTTCTAGGAGCTTCAGGACTATTGCACGGGGTCGGTGACCCGCTGCGGCTGCCTTCTTCGACGCCGCCAGCTTCCGATGAACTCGAGGAAGCGGAGCCTTCCTCTAACTCGTTGTATTCTGACAAAAAATTCCACGTATATTAGCACGATTATAAATCAGGATAAGAGCCATGCAATAATGATAAACATTTAACGAGAACAGTGCAAGAAGATTCGTTTAAAGTGCAGAGCTTGTGATCAGGGATTATTATTATTATTACTGATGTTATTATCATTATACTTCTGACAAAGAAAATACTGTACTCACTGTCCGGGCTGTACTGCACCAGCATCGTAATGGAATTACCGCACTGACGCAACACGTTGGCAGCGAGTTGATAAGTGGCACTTCTCATGTTGATACCGCAGACTTCGAGCAATTGATCGCCGATCTGTAGACCGACTTGAGAGGCTAAACTGTGCTCGCTGACAGTGGACACGAACACACCGCCGCTCTCCAGACATGAGATCTGAATACCCAGAGGCTCAACCGATTTGTCTATGTGAACTCTTCTGAGTTCACCGGGCGCCGGTCTGGGTTGGGAATAACAATAATCTGGCATGCTGGACCGTTTGTTCCCGCTACTCCCTCTGAACGTTCCACCGGCACTGGTTCCGGCGCCGGTGCCGGGGCTAAGTACTTCCACGTGGAACGTCGGCATCGGGCTGCCTCTTTCCGAGGTTCTCTCTATGCTGCCGGTGGACAATTTACCCACGCTGTTTTTCGAAGTGACGCTAGGATTTGACGGTATTCGAAAACGTTGATTCTCCTTTTTTCTTGGAAACGTTCCGCCTTCGTAGCCATGCGTGTACGCAGGTACATCGTACGCGGTGCCGATCGGCGGTGCGCGCGATTTATGATAATGCAAATCTACAGAGGGGGTGTGCAAATGCCCGAATCCTGTTTGCGGACCGGGGCTATACGAAGGTTCGAAACAGTATGATCGTGCATCGGGCAGTCCTATCGACTCCCCGGACTGTGCAGACGGCAAAGACGGCGGGGACGGGTATCTCGAAGGTAAAGAATTTTGTTGATGGGGATGCGGATGCGAATGCGTATACGGGGGAAATGAAAAATTACCGGTCAACTGTTGTCTAGGGCCGCTGGTCGACGACGTCGATGATCCAGCCCCGGAATAAAGCTGGGACTGGGCTCTGTTATGTTGCAGTGTCTCTACCTGGCTCTCGTTGCTAGGGGTATATTTTTGCGCTTTTTTCTTCGAGAAGTATTCTACATCTTTCCCCGTAGTGCCCGATTTCACGGAAAAGTCGATACTAGTTTCGGATGGCGTCAGCGTAGAACTGAGTCTGTTCTCTGTGCTCTCGAACTCGGGCCCCGGTTTCTTATCTATCGGTATATCTTTGAACTGCACCACTGGAGTAAAGGATTTTTGACTAAATAAAGGTCCAGCCTTAAGGAAGTTTGGAAATGGTTTTTCTACTGATTTGTACACCGTATGCCGATTGTTCACGTTTGAGAAATTGGTCAAGGGGATGGGATTGGAAATACGATTATAATTATAACTTTCATACTTTGGCGGTTGGTTAAGAAGTACACTTAAGGGCAGCCGTTCTTTCGTCTTACGTGAATGTAAAATAGTACCAGTGCCATTTTGGATTAGAGGCCCACCTCTCACTTTCGGCCACGTACCTCCATTCTTCTCGACTTTTTCCGTTCCGCGCCGCTTACTTCGTTTCAATACCCCGTTATTCGCTTTCTTGTGATAGCTCTCAATGACCGAGTCCAATTCCGCTATAGCATCCTGTTCCTGTTCAAACGTATTTGGGCTCGAATTGCGATGTCGTTTCTTCTTCTCCTCACGATCTTTACTGTGCTTACGTCCACGTACAATGTCGATCTTCCCACGTATATTGTCCCAAGCGTTGCTGATCGGCGTCCCGCTCGGTTTCTCGCTGCTGACCGACTTCGAAATTTTGTAGACGCTTCTGTCGCCAAAGTTCTGGGCAGCGACGTGTCTCCTCTCATAATCGTCTGACGGAATCTTCAACAGCATTCTCTCCTTCTCCGTTTGAGAACAACTGTTCACCATTTTTTGTTTCTCAGCGCCAAAACTGCCGTCCATGGTCATAGTCTCGGAACTAGTCGCCGAAGGCAATGGTATCCCTTTCAACGTTGTAATAGTCAGGACGTCCATGTTGGTGTCGTTCAAAGTGTTCATCGCTTCTTGACTGGAATTAATGCCTTCCATTGTTTTACCATTAATCTAAACGAAAGGACAACAGTGTTAGATCAGCACTCAAACGAAACTGATAAATTAATATGAAACATCTATCTATGAGACATACATTTAATACCCTATCCCCGACGGCAAGATTACCATCTTTAGCAGCTAGACTACCAGGTGAAATCTTCGAAATGTATACTCCAAGTTCCAAAGAAATACCGTGAGGAACTGAACCGACGGGCAATTGAGTTGTTCTTAACGATCTTCTAGTCAACCGTCGTCTTCTTATTGTCAGTGTAGCTGATCCCATTGAACAGGTACGTAAAGTATCCATGATCGCACGCGTGGATGTGCAATCCACATTGTTTACTCGTATAATGCAATCGTTCACCCTTAATTTGCCGTCGATAGCGCTCCCCGATATTATTTGAGCAACGTAAACCCCTGTATCGTTCGGATAGTATGGATTGTCGCGGCCTCCGACCAATGTGAACCCTAAGTCGCGTTCAGTATCCAGGCACACTCGATTCAAATCCAAATGTACGGCGAGAATTTCCCAATCACTGACATCGGCGTCGATCGCCGAGTCGTGTGCGTGCGTCAAGCTTTGCGCGAATTGGCTTGCTCTTAACGCGTGATCACCGGACTCGATCTTTTCCTTCAGATCTTTAAGCTCCTTCGACGCCTCATTCCGTTGCTTCTTAATATCGTCGGAGTCACGCAGAGCGCCTGCCAGTTCCGAAACCGCGCGATCGCGTTCCTTCCTTAATCTATCGCAAAGAGTTCTAATACTTTCCCTCTCTAAAACTATTTTATCCCTTTCACTGAAAGCCCAATCTCTCCTTCGTTTCGACACTTCTGCTTCTTGGAGAGCTTCCTCGAGTTCCCCTTGCAACTTATCCACGGTTTTCCTTAGCTTGTCCAATTCCAAGTTCGCCTGATCTAAATTGTCCATGCGTTCCTTATCCCGCTTAGTATAATCCGTCGGGTTATTTTCCCTTTCAGCTTCTTTATTTGGGTTATCCCGTTCACGATTGTACGAGTGCAGTTCCATACGATTCTTGTAATCTCTGTTTGAACCTTCGGAATAATCACCGAACTTCTGACGTAACTCGTTACACTGCTTCAAGGCTTCGTCTCGGTCTTGCAGTGCAGACGAAATTTCTCTTCTTAAAGTTTCAATTTGATAGGATAAAGCTTTTTTCTAAAAATATTGAAGGCAGGTATTAAAACACAGAACGTTCATTTAAAAATAGTACGTGTAGTACGGCAAGTAATGTACCATGTATAAATAGCTAAAACCAATATAAGATTTACATATTAGAAAAAAGTAATAACAAACAAACTGTTCTACTTAAACAATTACATTATTTCAAGTACTGTTTAAAGTAGAAATTAATTAGGAAAAGAGTAATATAAGTTACGTTAAGAGTGAAGACATACCTCTTCTATAAGTTGCTTGTTCTGGTTCTCCAAATGTGTGATTTTCGTGTAAGCTTGTGTGAGATCATCACCGAGTTTCTCCATCTCCTTGTGAACCGTGTCGCGTTCGCCCATAATTAAACTGTATTCCTGTAACGCGGCATTTCTCTCTTCTTGCAGCCGTTTTATATCTTTACTCGCCTTCATACGCAATACCATAGCATGATTTATCTCTTTCACCGCCTCTTCATGTTGTTGCTGTACCTTTGCTAACGCCTCGCGATATTCGTTTCTTTCCCTGAGCGCGATGTCCCACTGTCTAATAGCAGCGGTGCACTGTTGTTTCAAACCATTACGTTCGCGAATAGCGCCATTACGTTCTTGAACAGTATCATCATACTGTTTCTTCAACCTCGCAGCTTCTTCTTGAGATAATTCCAACTGAATTTCACATAAAATTATATGAATAGAGCTTGAGAAGTTATGAAGGAGTATGGTTACGCTTACTTTGTTAACAGCCGACGAATGCGATGATATTAAATCGTCGTATCGCTTCCTGAGAGCATCGTAATCGTCTTTGATGGCTTCGTATTTGCGAAGTGCGGATAAATAGTGCTGGTTCATAGTGTCTCCGTTCCCGGTGTTAGAAACAAGAACTTCTTGATTCTGACACCGCAGTTCGGATACCTCCTTCTGCAACGCCTGGACCTCACGGTCGAGGCGTTGCTTATCGTTAACCAGATCTCCATATTTGCCTCGCAACGCGGAGCTCTCCTGTGATGTTGCCTCCAACTGGTTCATGACTGCTATGTTCTGCCCTCTATAGTATTCCAACTCTTTCATAGTATGTTCACACCTGCAGAATAAAGTGGCCCGTTAAATGAATGTACAACACGGGGTACGCTTATCTATTGACGTAACATTGGCGGAAACACGGAACACAGTGGGTGTGAAACGATCAAGTGATACCATGTAAAATAAAAAAAAACTGGGACAAACCGTCTTATAGTATCGGAGTGTTTGTGCCTAAGTAGTTGAAGCTGATGCATGGCTTGGTCACACTGAGCTTGCAAACCATCGTAATCACTACGACATTCGGGACCACCGACGGGACTGCCAACGCTGCCATACCCTCCACTATCTCTTTCTGCATGCCATAAATTAAATCCAGTGCACATCGCAAAATAATAAATGAAAAAGTAAAGGATATATTTGTACACTGAACAAAAATCATATTGATACAACATTCTGTGCATTAAATTGAAAATGTCGAATGTGTCTGTGTGCATGTGTGTTAACAGTAATCGATCTCTTCGATGTTCTAACGAAATAGTAATAAACTGAATATAAACTACGATGAACAATTCACTTGTTGCACAACAATTTTCAACATACAGTAAATTTGAATTATATAAATGGTCCTTACTTATCATCCTTACCCATATTAAGCGCTCCATCTGCAAAAAGAATATTGATATTAGTTAGGAGCACAATATTTGCCTCGCCGTAAATATGAAAAGCGAAATGATTATATTTGTACTGGATACATCGTGTTGTTACAATTGGTAGAACAATATAATCAGAGGCCTAGTTAGCTTTCACCAGGAAAGAAACTCTATGTCACGCATGTAAGCATCATGATTCACTGTTTTTTGCAAAGTGAAATTACACGTAGTCTTTATGTACCGCCTAAAATGCGTTAATTAAACACGAAACTATTGAATTATCTACCTGCTCTGCACACTGTTCAAATTCTTTCTTTAAAAATGATGATTAAAATCACTATCTAATATAACATCAAACATTGGAACATGTAATATGACTTAATATTAACAGTTATGCTTTCGATCACCTAAAATATAGATAGAACACTGTCTCTCATCAATTTTGTTTGCTTCAGAGATTAAAATTAGCTTGACAAACCCTTTCATCAGTAGCGTTGAAATTACTGGGTCAAACTTTTCCATTTATATCCGTACCCGACAAGGATATGCAGCCAGTGTAAACATACATATTAAAATGTAATTCAGAAAACTAAGAACTATGCTCACCACTACTTCCAGCACTATCCAGAGAAGATGCACCAGAAGCCATACTCTTGATTCACCGAGGATCTACCACAAATACTTCTCTAGCAAGGTACGTGCTAGGTATTGCCTGGAAAGTATCCATGCGCTGTACTTCACGGAAGAGTGAACCCTTTGTGAATTACTAAGAAGTAGCCTTCGGGATGACATTACGGCTATGGTCTAAACGGTGCATGGCGCTCATCAGAGGGATGCAACAGTGCACCTGGCACACATACATACAGAGCGGCTCATACTCCAATACAAACACGTTGTTGTGCCTTATACATAATGGTGTATGTGTATAAAGACTTTTTCATGCATCACTTTTTTCCGCGCGGTTATATGTACCGATACCGGAGAAATAACGGATGGACGTATGTTTTCTGAATGGACGTAATAAATTAATCTACGTTTTGCTGATGTGTCTCGAGTCTCTTATACGAGACCGCGTCTCGCATCCGTTCCCCTTTTTTCCCTTGTCAATCCCGCGAGGTTATCGATCCTCGAACGAAAACGGGCACGGACGATCGCCGATCGCCGGCTGACTCATTTGTAACAAACGGCGAAAAAACTTGTTATCACTGCCTGAAAAAAAGGAGCCAGCGAGCCTTTAACAGTAATCCCGATCGCGCACCTTTCCGGATAATCCGTTAAACCGTCGGACAACACTGGGGATCGGCACAATTTTCACTGGCTACGGCCGCTCGTATCGCCGCGGACTGCGCACCGTTCATCCCGAGGCGACTAATGTCCCGATATTAACGATAATTGATCGCTCACCTGCTGCACCAACGAACCTGACAATTAGCCATTTTCATTCCGCCACTACACAGCCTGTTTCGTATTGTCGATAATAAACATACGTGCTTTGTGAACGAGCTTGCTGGCCAGCCTCGTGGCGCTACCATCCACGCGAGAATAGTCGATCATGTCGGTCGTCCTGCATTCCAGAAAAAACAGTGTACTTTTTATTGAAGACTCCTGTATTCAACGTATTCAAGATCAAATAATGGTACATAGATCATATTTTGATCGTACTATTGATCTAGAACGTTTTACGTTTGTTGATGAAATGAAAAAATTAACACTCATGTCGCTGGAACTGCGCTATTTCTCTGAGGTAAATATAGAATTTATAAATATCCTTTTCTCTAGCTCCAAGGTTATTCAGCAATCTTGCTTTCTCTATTATCTCTGTATTAAAAGATCCAGAAATATCTAAAAGAATTTATTTAAATATAAATGTGACCTGCTGCTCTCGTTACATTATCTATCGATGAAAATTTCGAGCTAATGTAAAGTGCATTCTTCCTCTGGAAAATCATAATGCCCATGCATCCCATAATTGTAAAATCTGCATTTACGAAAGCTTCAGAAATTTAAAAAAAAATTGTGTTTTAAAAATAGTGATCCTATATTTAAAAACAGAAATAAGCGACATCTGACAAAGGCCGTTCAACATCTGCACTGTGGATGCCAATCAAAGATGGCGGGCTTGAAGCGTCTGAAGTCTGACGGGTGAATGTGACATGTGAATGAATATATGATAAAGAAGCAATATTTCATCGTTTGCCGTTCTACCAGAGATAAATTCTACTAAACTGTGAGTACCATAATTCAATTCAATTTCTTCATCATTTATTATTATTTATAACGTCAACTTCAAAAAGCGCCCATCGTGGCTGCTTTTTGTGATGGCGTATTACTTTTGTCAATTTTATTATTGATATCCAATG
This sequence comes from Ceratina japonica, assembly GCA_019453355.1. NCBI lineage: Eukaryota > Metazoa > Arthropoda > Insecta > Hymenoptera > Apidae > Ceratina > Ceratina japonica. The sequence goes on along the minus strand of SMSR01016120.1, from coordinate 17,711 downwards.
AACTATTGTTTGTGTTGATACCACATGTCATAAGTTTATACATGCAGACATTATTATATCAATTTTAATAAGCGCCCTATCGTGGCTGCTCTTATTTTACTATTTTTCTCAATTTTACTACTGACAGAATGAAACACTTCGGGATACGATTAGCTGTATCAGGGGTATAATTTCGAATGTTACGGTATTTGAAAATTCCTGTCATATTTCTTTTGACAAGCAATTATTTGAACTGTCAGTTTCTTCACACGCAGAGATTGACTCGTTAAGATTTAATAGGCTCGTCTAATAATAACGAATTCTGTTAATTGGTTCGTTCGTATGCGAACGGCTAGATTATAAAGCGCGGTATGCAACGAAATCATAGACTCGTGGCCAAAATTGTGTCAAGATATGAAACACGTATACAGAGTGTCTCACAAAATAATAGCTAATCTTGACAAGCATTGCACTTTTACTACTTACGTTTATAGGACAATAAGTAGGAGCTGAAATGTCTGCATAAAATCATATCTAAATTAGAAGCAGGATGCCGGATTAATATCAGTTATTGTTGTCCAGACAAATAATGCAATTCAACAATAAGGTAAGGAGTTCATTGATACACGACTTTTTATATAAATGACAATTCTGTTATAAATGTTGCACGCTTTCTCATTTCGTATCTATACAAATAATCATGATTAGATGAAATCCGTAAGCGTTAAGATCTCGCTTCTCGTTTCATTGAGTATATACTGTTTAAAAATTGGTCTAAAATTCTGGGAAACACCCTGTAGAAAGTAGCCGTGAGTAATACGTAACGAGAATCACGTCGATGTCGACGGAGCACGTCGCCGAAACCTGTAATTACTGGCGCCGGTGAAAGAAGCAGGGCTCCTCGATGAGCAGCCACCTTTTAAAAAGGTGTTAAAGCGTGCCGCGAGCGTGGTTGGCTAGGTGTTAATTTAAAACAAACCAAAGGATAGCCGCGACTCGAGGACCCGCTGACTAGACCTATATTTTTTCACCGAGACGCGTCTCGGCCGTGTTACACTAGGCCACAGTAACGTATCAAAAAGATATGCGATCGTCTGTACCGTCAGCAAGTTTCCAAGCAATTTGTAGCCTTCAGTTAGTCGCTAATTTATTGTTTTGGGATTATATTAAATCTGGGATCATTAAGGATAGGCAAGGTAGGTAAAATAAATAAAAACATTGAGAACTTTTTCCTTAAAATGAAGTACATAATTTTCGACTTTATTTAGAATTACATTATAAATTAATACTATTTTTTATCGAAGAGATACAATTAAATAGAAAGCGTTTTATTAATTTTGTATAACTGTATTTGAAAAGATTGCTACGGGTTCAGAGATTTTGGGACACGTGGGTGTAGCTCTGGATTTGCTTCCTACCTTATAATCAACAAGATTTTTACTAATCCTTTTGTAATAACCTCCGAGGTGAAATTCTAGGACCTCCTTTCTTCTGCACCTTTACGTTTTCTTCTTTTTAGACATTCTTCTATGCTTAGTAATTTTCAAATTATTCATCGTGATTTTATTTATCTATTAGATGCATGTAATATTTAATTTGTTTGCAATCGTTTACAGCATTTTATTCTGTCAAGTTATTTTAGCAAAGAAATTAATAATTTAGAACGCAATTGAAATAATGCGCAGGTGAATTTAACAGACGAGTATCAGTCAAATAGCCGGTCGAAGTCTATCCAAGCGATAGCTTTTAAAATCTCTCGAAGCTCGAAAGAGTTGAAGATTCGATCTCGCCGCGGTTCTAATGTTAACGAGACAGCTTTGGAGCTCATTAACGTTTCTCCGTTATCACGATCTAGTGGGTGCACACCACTACGCGAAAGCGGACGAAAAGATCCGTTTTCGAAATTGAAAACAGCCCCGTATCACTGACACCGATCTTCCATCTACTTCGGCCTCGGCCTCTAATCGCCAGTTTAAGGGTGCGAAGTATCGGGCATCTGCGATCTATCGATCCACGAAATTAGCATTCAGGGCGTGAATCTTTCCTTTAATGTTGCCCATCCGAAAACTTTCCAAGTAATTTCTTCGCCCTTAAGCGCTGACCGTGTGATCTATGCAACAGAGTCGATGCGACCCTCCTTCGTGCATGATTATAGTTTTTATTCATGAAAAATTAGGTTCCGTGCAACATTTTTTAAAATTCTTTTAAGAGAAATTACTGGTTTGAGTGCAATCTGTTGCAATTGCATCCACAGTTCAGAATTAGAAAGCTTAGTACAGGAATGAACGATCTAAATCATTAAGAAAACGTTAATGAATAACCAAAATTTAACCAGACGAAGTAGTTTACAGTCGTCTATTGCTCAACAAAAATTGTAAAACAAGAAGCACGATGTTCTAGGCGATTCGTAGCCGCGAGGTACAAGGGAGGCGCGTGGCCATATTTTACGGGTGGGGGCGTGAAACGGATAATTTCCAAAGGAGGGAGAAACCGATATCCGATCGTATATCAGAACGGCCCGGTCGGTCGCCTTCAAATTATCGGAAACAAGGGCCAAACTAATGGGCCCAGTCTCGGAGCCATCTGGCTTCTTTGGGTCCTAGCCGATTCCACGCCAATTCGATCACTGTTTTCACACCGCAAAAAATCTGGGGAATTAGCAGCTAACTGTATCCATTTGCTCCAGATCGCATTAATTTCTGGGGCCTTGTGGGACTAGTGTATATAAAATCTTCATATCTTTCGTTTCTGCCTTTCCATATGTAATTGTTTTATATTTATCCTTTTATACATATACAATTTTATTATAATATGAATGTTATATCTGTGCGAAATCTGATCAGTTTCTATGAGTTTTCTAAGAAAAGAACAAGAATCTTCCTGGTGAAACCTTGATTTCTAAAAGAAGATGGTAGCATTTTCTTGTCGCAAGAACTAAATGAAATAAACGGTAGACAAGAGAAACCTTCTCGTCCTAATATAAACTACGATGAACAATTCACTTGTTGCACAACAATTTTCAACATACAGTAAATTTGAATTATATAAATGGTCCTTACTTATCATCCTTACCCATATTAAGCGCTCCATCTGCAAAAAGAATATTGATATTAGTTAGGAGCACAATATTTGCCTCGCCGTAAATATGAAAAGCGAAATGATTATATTTGTACTGGATACATCGTGTTGTTACAATTGGTAGAACAATATAATCAGAGGCCTAGTTAGCTTTCACCAGGAAAGAAACTCTATGTCACGCATGTAAGCATCATGATTCACTGTTTTTTGCAAAGTGAAATTACACGTAGTCTTTATGTACCGCCTAAAATGCGTTAATTAAACACGAAACTATTGAATTATCTACCTGCTCTGCACACTGTTCAAATTCTTTCTTTAAAAATGATGATTAAAATCACTATCTAATATAACATCAAACATTGGAACATGTAATATGACTTAATATTAACAGTTATGCTTTCGATCACCTAAAACACAGATAGAACACTGTCTCTCATCAATTTTGTTTGCTTCAGAGATTAAAATTAGCTTGACAAACCCTTTCATCAGTAGCGTTGAAATTACTGGGTCAAACTTTTCCATTTATATCCGTACCCGACAAGGATATGCAGCCAGTGTAAACATACATATTAAAATGTAATTCAGAAAACTAAGAACTATGCTCACCACTACTTCCAGCACTATCCAGAGAAGATGCACCAGAAGCCATACTCTTGATTCACCGAGGATCTACCACAAATACTTCTCTAGCAAGGTACGTGCTAGGTATTGCCTGGAAAGTATCCATGCGCTGTACTTCACGGAAGAGTGAACCCTTTGTGAATTACTAAGAAGTAGCCTTCGGGATGACATTACGGCTATGGTCTAAACGGTGCATGGCGCTCATCAGAGGGATGCAACAGTGCACCTGGCACACATACATACAGAGCGGCTCATACTCCAATACAAACACGTTGTTGTGCCTTATACATAATGGTGTATGTGTATAAAGACTTTTTCATGCATCACTTTTTTCCGCGCGGTTATATGTACCGATACCGGAGAAATAACGGATGGACGTATGTTTTCTGAATGGACGTAATAAATTAATCTACGTTTTGCTGATGTGTCTCGAGTCTCTTATACGAGACCGCGTCTCGCATCCGTTCCCCTTTTTTCCCTTGTCAATCCCGCGAGGTTATCGATCCTCGAACGAAAACGGGCACGGACGATCGCCGATCGCCGGCTGACTCATTTGTAACAAACGGCGAAAAAACTTGTTATCACTGCCTGAAAAAAAGGAGCCAGCGAGCCTTTAACAGTAATCCCGATCGCGCACCTTTCCGGATAATCCGTTAAACCGTCGGACAACACTGGGGATCGGCACAATTTTCACTGGCTACGGCCGCTCGTATCGCCGCGGACTGCGCACCGTTCATCCCGAGGCGACTAATGTCCCGATATTAACGATAATTGATCGCTCACCTGCTGCACCAACGAACCTGACAATTAGCCATTTTCATTCCGCCACTACACAGCCTGTTTCGTATTGTCGATAATAAACATACGTGCTTTGTGAACGAGCTTGCTGGCCAGCCTCGTGGCGCTACCATCCACGCGAGAATAGTCGATCATGTCGGTCGTCCTGCATTCCAGAAAAAACAGTGTACTTTTTATTGAAGACTCCTGTATTCAACGTATTCAAGATCAAATAATGGCAGAGAATTTCCTCTCTGGTAATAGTACTTACATCATATTTTGATCGTACTATTGATCTAGAACGTTTTACGTTTGTTGATGAAATGAAAAAATTAACACTCATGTCGCTGGAACTGCACTATTTCTCTGAGGTAAATATAGAATTTATAAATATCCTTTTCTCTAGCTCCAAGGTTATTCAGCAATCTTGCTTTCTCTATTATCTCTGTATTAAAAGATCCAGAAATATCTAAAAGAATTTATTTAAAAATAAATGTGACCTGCTCTCGTTACATTATCTATCGATGAAAATTTCGAGCTAATGTAAAGTGCATTCTTCCTCTGGAAAATCATAATGCCCATGCATCCCATAATTGTAAAATCTGCATTTACGAAAGCTTCAGAGATTTAAAACAAAATTGTGTTGTTTTAAAAATAGTGATCCTATATTTAAAAACAGAAATAAGCGACATCTGACAAAGGCCTTCGACATCTGCACTGCGGATGCCAATCAAAGATGGCGGGTTTGAAGCGTCTGAAGTCTGACGGGTGAATGTGACATGTGAATATATGATAAAGAAGTAATATTTTATCGTTTATCGTTCTACCACAGATGAGTTCTACTAAACTGTGAGTACCATAATTTAATTCAATTCTTTCATCATTTATTATTATTTATAACGTCAACTTCAAAAAGCGCCCATCGTGGCTGCTTTTGTGATGGCGTATTACTTTTGTCAATTTTATTATTGATATCCAATGAACTATTGTTTGTGTTGATACCACATGTCATAAGTTTATACATGCAGACATTATTATATCAATTTTAATAAGCGCCCTATCGTGGCTGCTCTTATTTTACTATTTTTCTGAATTTTACTACTGACAGAATGAAACACTTCGGGATACGATTAGCTGTATCAGGGGTATAATTTCGAATGTTACGGTATTTGAAAATTCCTGTCATATTTCTTTTGACAAGCAATTATTTGAACTGTCAGTTTCTTCACACGCAGAGATTGACTCGTTAAGATTTAATAGGCTCGTCTAATAATAACGAATTCTGTTAATTGGTTCGTTCGTATGCGAACGGCTAGATTATAAAGCGCGGTATGCAACGAAATCATAGACTCGTGGCCAAAATTGTGTCAAGATATGAAACACGTATACAGAGTGTCTCACAAAATAATAGCTAACCTTGACAAGCATTGCACTTTTACTACTTACGTTTATAGGACAATAAGTAGGAACTGAAATGACTGCATAAAATCACATCTAAATTAGAAGCAGGATGCCGGATTAATGTCAGTTATTGTTATCCAGATAGATAATGCAATTCAACAATAAGGTAAGGAGTTCATTGATACACGACTTTTTATATAATGACAATTCTGTTATAAATGTTGCACGCTTTCTCATTTCGTATCTATACAAATAATCATGATTAGATGAAATCTGTAATGCTTTAAGATCTCGCTTCTCGTTTCATTGAGTATATACTGTTTAAAAATTGATCTAAAATTCTGGGAAACACCCTGTAGAAAGTAGCCGTGAGTAATACGTAACGAGAATCACGTCGATGTCGACGGAGCACGTCGCCGAAACCTGTAATTACTGGCGCCGGTGAAAGAAGCAGGGCTCCTCGATGAGCAGCCACCTTTTAAAAAGGTGTTAAAGCGTGCCGCGAGCGTGGTTGGCTAGGTGTTAATTTAAAACAAACCAAAGGATAGCCGCGACTCGAGGACCCGCTGACTAGACCTATATTTTTTCACCGAGACGCGTCTCGGCCGTGTTACACTAGGCCACAGTAACGTATCAAAAAGATATGCGATCGTCTGTACCGTCAGCAAGTTTCCAAGCAATTTGTAGCCTTCAGTTAGTCGCTAATTTATTGTTTTGGGATTATATTAAATCTGGGATCATTAAGGATAGGCAAGGTAGGTAAAATAAATAAAAACATTGAGAACTTTTTCCTTAAAATGAAGTACATAATTTTCGACTTTATTTAGAATTACATTATAAATTAATACTATTTTTTATCGAAGAGATACAATTAAATAGAAAGCGTTTTATTAATTTTGTATAACTGTATTTGAAAAGATTGCTACGGGTTCAGAGATTTTGGGACACGTGGGTGTAGCTCTGGATTTGCTTCCTACCTTATAATCAACAAGATTTTTACTAATCCTTTTGTAATAACCTCCGAGGTGAAATTCTAGGACCTCCTTTCTTCTGCACCTTTACGTTTTCTTCTTTTTAGACATTCTTCTATGCTTAGTAATTTTCAAATTATTCATCGTGATTTTATTTATCTATTAGATGCATGTAATATTTAATTTGTTTGCAATCGTTTACAGCATTTTATTCTGTCAAGTTATTTTAGCAAAGAAATTAATAATTTAGAACGCAATTGAAATAATGCGCAGGTGAATTTAACAGACGAGTATCAGTCAAATAGCCGGTCGAAGTCTATCCAAGCGATAGCTTTTAAAATCTCTCGAAGCTCGAAAGAGTTGAAGATTCGATCTCGCCGCGGTTCTAATGTTAACGAGACAGCTTTGGAGCTCATTAACGTTTCTCCGTTATCACGATCTAGTGGGTGCACACCACTACGCGAAAGCGGACGAAAAGATCCGTTTTCGAAATTGAAAACAGCCCCGTATCACTGACACCGATCTTCCATCTACTTCGGCCTCGGCCTCTAATCGCCAGTTTAAGGGTGCGAAGTATCGGGCATCTGCGATCTATCGATCCACGAAATTAGCATTCAGGGCGTGAATCTTTCCTTTAATGTTGCCCATCCGAAAACTTTCCAAGTAATTTCTTCGCCCTTAAGCGCTGACCGTGTGATCTATGCAACAGAGTCGATGCGACCCTCCTTCGTGCATGATTATAGTTTTTATTCATGAAAAATTAGGTTCCGTGCAACATTTTTTAAAATTCTTTTAAGAGAAATTACTGGTTTGAGTGCAATCTGTTGCAATTGCATCCACAGTTCAGAATTAGAAAGCTTAGTACAGGAATGAACGATCTAAATCATTAAGAAAACGTTAATGAATAACCAAAATTTAACCAGACGAAGTAGTTTACAGTCGTCTATTGCTCAACAAAAATTGTAAAACAAGAAGCACGATGTTCTAGGCGATTCGTAGCCGCGAGGTACAAGGGAGGCGCGTGGCCATATTTTACGGGTGGGGGCGTGAAACGGATAATTTCCAAAGGAGGGAGAAACCGATATCCGATCGTATATCAGAACGGCCCGGTCGGTCGCCTTCAAATTATCGGAAACAAGGGCCAAACTAATGGGCCCAGTCTCGGAGCCATCTGGCTTCTTTGGGTCCTAGCCGATTCCACGCCAATTCGATCACTGTTTTCACACCGCAAAAAATCTGGGGAATTAGCAGCTAACTGTATCCATTTGCTCCAGATCGCATTAATTTCTGGGGCCTTGTGGGACTAGTGTATATAAAATCTTCATATCTTTCGTTTCTGCCTTTCCATATGTAATTGTTTTATATTTATCCTTTTATACATATACAATTTTATTATAATATGAATGTTATATCTGTGCGAAATCTGATCAGTTTCTATGAGTTTTCTAAGAAAAGAACAAGAATCTTCCTGGTGAAACCTTGATTTCTAAAAGAAGATGGTAGCATTTTCTTGTCGCAAGAACTAAATGAAATAAACGGTAGACAAGAGAAACCTTCTCGTCCTATTTAATACTTCCCGGAGAGGAACTGTCGGTCCATATCCACCTTGCTTCTACATGTTTTTATTCATGCCTACCTCCCATTTACGATTACGGCATTGAATTCGATCTTTTCGATGATTTTCAAGCCGCTAAATTCTCGGATCATTATCTGTTAGTTAACGGGAATAGTCTTTTACACGGTAAATTAAGCTCCTCGAGATTGGCCGTGTCTTCGGTTAAGGGCAACGTGAAAAGTGGCTTGATCGTGCCCCGAGATTTGTCGAGAGGGTTTTTTTTGCTTCTCACCTGATGGGAGATCGCATGCGATTTTCTCCTTGAAATTGTTTTTACACGCGCGTCCGAGGACTAATTAGAGAAGTGTAGTGGCCGCCGAGTTGCGACAGGTAGAATCCACCGTGTAAGGAAGCTCGATTATGGTATGTGGTCTGTGTGCGATTGAAATTTATTTGTAGAGGTAAGTAATTAACCCGTGACACGGGTAGGTGTGTAGATTTCCTCACTGTAGATTTTCTGACTAACCTAAGAACCAGATATTCTGTGCTACGGTCTAAACATTGTAGCACGACGAACAGGCATTTTACTTTTTGTGCAAACGCATTGTTTTTGCATCGTGCAGTATTAATATACTAAGTGATTAGATGTAGGTAACAATAATTGTATAGTAATAGTAATTGCATATTTTTTTATTAATATCTTTACACGAGTCAATTATTTTTACAAATAATTTTCATTGACGTACAATAATCGTCGCGTTATCAGATACTCTATATTTAACGATGGAAGATGATAACATAGGAGGAAGTTAAAAATTGGCTACGTTATATTTCTTTATACAGTTCTATACAATTCTCAGAATTAATGATTTGTCAATCTATTTATAGTACTATCACAAGTCTATGCTTGAATAGATTGGATAGACTGTGTTATTCCCACCACACGGAATTGCCGGCCAATCCCCACGGGGAGCTCTCGCAAACTGTACCGGCGATTGCGTCTCGAACAGGTACCGTTAATATTCTAAAGTTCACGTCGGTGTAGTTCAGCGTTGATTCCAAAAACACCGGCATTCTGTCCGATATGACCCACAACATTCCTCGGTTTATCTGAAAAAACACAATTTGATTCCTCTTTTATTCCATCAAAATAAACGGATAGAAAAATTAATAGGATAAAGGAAGAATGATTTCGGGTTTTAATAGAATTAGATATTAATTGTCATAATTAACTTACCTTGACATCTGCTGGGAAAATCAAAGCCTCATCGTGTCTGGCAACGACCGCATGATTTTCGGGCGCATATGGCAACTGTGAGTTCCAACAGCCCACCGCGTTCTGATCGATTAGATTGAAAAATTGTAGTCCGCTGTCATCCATAAGAGAAGCAGTGCAATGGCCAAGTGGTCCTCTTTCGGGCAGAACCTATTAATATTATACATATTTTTATGTTATGAGGGAATATATTTATGATACCATAAATCTTACGTAAAAATCAGAATTGCTTACTTGGAATTCGTGATAACTGTCTTGAGACAATTGTTCGTCGCGCAATATTCTCGTCGAGATCGCGAATTCCCTTCTACTGCTGAGGGGGTGGAAGAATAATGTTCTGTATCCGCTGGCAGAAATTGGCGATAAGCTCATGCCAAAAATCCCTTCTGTGCCCCATTGGAAATTCAAACCGGCGATGTTATAATCCCCGGCCAATGGATCCGGCATAAAATAGCTGTGCTCGACACGCCAAGATTTGTTCTGCTGCCACGAGTAAACGATCAGGCCGTAGCCCAGCTCGTCAGACAAGTAAGCGAACGCGTCCTCGCAGCCACCTCTTCCCAAATCCACGGCGATGTTAGCGATGAAAGTATTCTGTTCAAAGTATTTTCATTGATTGCACAAATTAACAATTGTTTATTAAGTCCTACGGGAATTATTTATTTCATGTTGTTGAAATTCTACAATAATATTACTTCTACTTATGTGTTTGTATTGAATTCAGTATGTGAAAATGGACAGAATAACTTTTTAAATATGATCGATGATTCGTTGTATGCGTCCTGGTTTTATAACTGATTGTGAGTCAGACGCCACATAGTTCATTTACACAAGGTATAGGAACGAGTTACCTCCACAGGTAAAAGAGGTGAAAACTGTATAAGGACAAGCTTCTGGAATGCGTTCATTGCAATTGTAACGTGATAGGACGAGTGTGAGGAAGTTCGCCTGTCATTGGAACTGTTACAAGGGAAAAACATTAACAAATGGTCATGTGTAATGAGCATGTTAACGATGTTCGTTTTTTTACTCGTGATTCAGGACGTATCGGTCTAAACGTTTTTACGTACCATGTTGATATCTTCAGCCCTCAGTCTGTATTGTCTTAGAATTTTGTCCGTCGTCAAATCGAAGACATTTAACGTGTAAGGGCATGCTTGTATCGTCGTGTTCCCAATACCTATCGTACCAGTGTCCAATACCCATAATCTGTCACAGGTATCAGCGTGTATTCTGCAATAATAATTATTATAATAGAATTTAATTGAAAATAATTTAATATTTGACGTTGAATGAAATTCAGTACTATAAAACGAATTGTTCTCATAATTAAATGAATATTTCTTCATTCGAATATTTGTATCTTATTAACTCGAGGAGTCTATTGTATTATATTATACTGTAATGTAAACTAAGTAGGAAGGAAATTTATTGCGACAGATCAGGAACGCGTTACGTATTTCTTCTCACATAAATATAATAAACGCAAAACCGAGAGAATCTTCTCACAGGTTTGATACCTCATTAATTAATAGAGTAGCAATTAAACTTCATTATCACCAGTTAAGCTTGTTATTCAACCGAAATTCTATACTATCTCGTACAGAAACTAAATAGATGAAAATCTGTATTTTCCATTCTTTCGTGAAAATCCATTATGCATTATTTCTTGGAAAGTAGAGATAACGATAGTTTACATTCAATTGATGGCTATGAGATGATCGCAGTTAATTATGTTAATCTTTACAAGATCGTATCTGTCAGTTGATCAAATTTATTTGCACGTGGAAGTATGAAGTAGTGACTTGAGAGCAATGAGCGAAAAATTTACGAAGTATGATTTTCATTTCTTCAAGAAAGTAGTGCGTTTTATAATACCATTTGATAATTTACCTACCTATAAACAGTCGTAAGGCCACTACCACACGCACCAGCTTTATTCTGTGCCCAATTCGGGTAAGGAGTCAGTCTCGGCGAACCACCACGATTTGCATCGAGCGATATGTAATTTAACGTTGCTGGAATTCCTGTAATGCCGATACGCAATTCTATTAAAAACGATTTCTCTTCATTCATTCGTATAAGTATAAGTAACAGGGTCTTAGAACGAGATAGATCTTAGAAAAAAATATGACGTTTTGCAATTGCGAATGATAAATTGCGTGACAAGCTGTAAGCCTTCCCGAATAGCTGACACGCAACATTCCACTTTCATCAGAACGCACATCTAGCGTATCTAGATCTGGTTGACTTGAAATAAAAGTTTGGTTCGCCTTAAGTGCGTTGGGAGTGTCAAACGAGATAAACTGTGAGCGATTGAGCATAATGAGACAGTGACATTTTCCTCCCGTGTCACATTCGCGTGACGGGGGTCGCATTGCGTTCGACAATTCAACCATGTAGATCATGACACCTCTCATGTCGCGTTTTGAAAATCTTTTTGTGTTTTCTGGAGCGATATTTTGTATGCCAGACTTTGATGTTTGCATTTGCATATGACAGAATATTGAATTATTTGATTAATTCTTGGTTGGTAGTCAAGTGTAATGAAATTGGCATTTTGATGATTGATATTTTTATATGTATTAAAAATACATATGTCATACTAATTTACGTTAGTACGAGGCTTGCAATTAAAATTTGATTTCGTATGGGAAACTTAAGACAGTTCCCCTTTAGAACGATTCGAAGGGAACCGACACTTCCTTTTCCTCTCTTAATATTTCATATCGCCTGTGTCTGACGTTTCAAACGAACCTGACGTCAGAAGAAAGAGCGAGGCGAACAAAGCGGGGTGAAAACAATTTGCCCGAAAGACAATGCAGACCGCGGCGGGCTTTGACGCGTTTTAGAGAACTTTCAGCGAGACACGTAATGGAAAGTGAATGTAAACGAGGAATGGAATGAGAAAGAATAGAGGAACGGAGGAGATCGGTGGGAAAAAAAGAGGAAGTGTTTGTTAAAGAAAAGGAAATATCCTGCAAGTATTTCGATTTTTAAAACATTGTATGAATGATAGAATAACTTACTAAAATTCAGCAATAAACAATACACTAAGCATGGTAGAAAATTGGAACTTGAGAAACAAGATATCTAATGATATTTTTATCATTTCCCAACACGATTATATGTTATCACGTTTTTAACACAATAACGTGGCGCGCGCCAACGCACATAATGATAGAGCATGAAAAAAGTGAGAAATAAAAGATGACGGTGGTGAATAAGCTTATTCAGCGTCGCTGATGTTTGTGGGGGAGAATTTTGGTTGACGCGGAGGTGGAGACAGAAAAATGTCCCATTGAAATTGGTCGCACGCGGTTTTCGGCAGTTTTTGTCGACGGGCCGGAAGTTACCCAGACGAGATTCGCCGCGATCTTCTGTACACTGTGGTAGTTTCCGGTTTCTGATGCTAAATCTTCATACTGTGAGCATTCATCGAGCAATCTCCACTTTTCGTAACAATTTTATAGTCTGACAAGTCAAAGATTATTCAATTTTCGAAGGGAATGTTGGCTGCATGTAATTATTCGGATTTTGATTTTAGACTTTTGATTAAAAGTGATATCAGATAGTATATTGAACTCTATTAGCTAAATTAGACATTAATCGAGGGAAACAGTACCATTTTAGAAGAGATACTGTATAGAAAATATTTAATAATAAATTATTATTTATTGAACTCACCATTACGCCACCTTGGCACGGTGACGAAGAGCCTGTTCCTCCAAATTTCAATGCCAACTGGCAGCGCGTTTTCCGGGATGAAATCGCCTTTCATCATCGCCAATCTTCTGCTCCCCTCATCCGGGTAGGCGAAATCCATTGTCCGCCAGAAAAATCGTTCCAGCAGGGGCGCCTGCCCGAATTGCGAACCCCATCTCTGAATACCGTTCACGGTTCCACTTGCCAAGTACAGTAGACACAGCAAAAGAAACTCGCGGGACATTTCTCTGTTCCAATGAAAGTTTTCTTGTGAGTAAATAAGACATATTTCGTTGGCTAGTTTTCGATTTGTTAATGTGTTTCTTAGGAATGTTGTACGAATAATTCATGGTGAGATGACAAGAAGAATAACCGGACAACTATAAATCGCGTTCGCGATTGATACGTTTCGTTCTTATCTTCGTTATTCCTTCCGCGTTTCAGTCGTAGCTAGTATCTATTAGTATCCTGCTAACCGACCTACGCGCTCTTACTTTCATGTTTGATCCGATGATGAATGATTCAGATAAACGATAGAAAAAGTAAGGCAAACACGGGACGTGAAAGGTCTACGCATACATGCATAAGTATGGGAAGTCTCTCGGAAGAGTTATGATTAAAGTACTTATGCAGTTCAAGTAATAATTAAAATTCTTAACGAAACACAGTTTATGGAAAGAACATCAATAACTGAAGAAAAAATGACAGGGCTTATGAAACAACTATTAGAAACACGGAAACGGTGTACCAGGATTGAATAAATGTTGTAGGAACCCTGCTTTCTTTTCTTCTATATCAGCTTTTATTACTCGTCGGTTCGTTAAGGGAAATGAGATGAGTACTTATCTCCTGGCAGATCGTTAATATTCTATCGATCTCAAGTTTTCTACCAATTTACATAATTGTGATAAGAGGCTTTTTTTATAGAAGTTAAATGATATATAATATGTGGACGTTGTAACTGATTTAATAGAACAGTTCTAGAAATACAATGAAACAATGCCGATTTAATTACTTGCAATAAAATTGATGTTAATCAGATATGCATAAAATTAACAGAAAGATACACTCAAAACTCGATTTACGTGTTAAGAAGGTAATTGAGAATAATAATACACTGAAATGAAACGCATTTGCATGAGAGGTGGAACTATTAAAACCGACACCTCTGGCGGAAATCTAAAAAAAAGCTATTACGGAGATAAAACTGGCTTTCCTTTACGCGATGCCACTGAACGCGTAGGCACAGCAGCTAGTTTGCACGATATTATAAGCACGGAAACGACTATTGCACGTGCAAATCTCGTTTCTGTGCACGGAGTAAAAAGTCAGCTACATATTCGCTGAACGCTCGACGCGGGGAGAAATGGAAAACGGCACGCGCCGCGTTTCCCTCCTGACTTGAAAAATCAACCTAATAAGCGCATTGGCTCGAAACCTGCCGTTTATCAAGCGTGACGATAAAAAGTGGATAAAATCTATTTGATATGCATGGTTCTAGTGATTCAGCTACTTGTCAGTGGACAATCTCTTGTTCGTTATCAACTATTAAGAAATAGCATTTAATTATCCATAATCCAATTCCAACAGGTGTGAAATTATTTATTTATGAAAAATTTCGAATTAAATTAATGGAATTGCAATTTAACATTAATTGATAAATTGTATAAATTGAGAATATCATTGTTTACATCTACAAGTTCAATAAATTCTGCAAAATTGACACCGTGACCGTTATCTCATACGGTGTAGAATTTTTATACTCTTGTAATAAAATAGAATTTTATTACCACTTTTTTACTAGCGCCGTTCATTAGTTGGATTGTAAGTTGTGCGCAATAAGGAAATACTTAATGTAGGGTTTAGGGTGAAAGCGGAACTTGGTTTAGATTAATAATGTCACTAGATGGAAAATTTCTAATTCTATGCAACTGTCACACGAAAAATACAATTAAATTTATATCGTCCCGATTTAATTATCCACATATCTATATAAATTGGTTTCCGTATCCACATAAAAACGAGAAAGTTTAACGACTTATAGACATCTACGTTTAAATTGTTACCTTTTACGCTTAAACATTCAATAACCCTAAGCGCAAGGGTTTTGAAACGATTCACGATGTAAGACGGAGAATTGAAAAGGACCGTTACTCATCTTCCGAATCGCACCGCAGAACTTCAATTTAGAAATGAAAAATTATTTCACTAACACTGCCCTCAGCCACTTTTTTCTGGCCAAGTTAATTTCACCGCGAATCATCGTTAACCAGTTTACGGCGAAGCGTGCGATCATTTGTGACGACATAAATCAACCGCGTGTTTGCACAAGAGGGACAATGTTAACGATCACACCTGGTACGAAATTGCGTGCGAATGGGAAGATAAAATTTGGTGCCGTACCTCTTTTCGATTTCGCGGGGCGAGAATCAGTCTCGAAAAGGACTCGTGGATATTCGATGATGACGCGAATGCTCGTCGCGCGGATCTGACACGATTCGTCCGCAGAAAGCCGGGCGAGTAACGAACGGTGCAAGTAAACTGTTGATTCCCGCAATTGGGTACTCGTATATATGTACTCAGTTCGTGTGACACGTATTTGCGGCGGGCCATGTTCACGCGTGTGTATACCACCTTCACCTTCTTGCACGCCTAACCACCGCTCTAATACGTATCTCTAAGGCGGGCTAAGCCCGGTCGACGTATATTCTACTCCCACTTGCTTGAAATCATATCATTCGTCGTTCGGGACCCTGGCAAAAGTCGCGTTTTTCCTGAATGCGAAACGGAACCTGTTCCCGAGCAGACGAAACCGGTAAATCGGTGGAGAAAGGTATACTAGATTGTAAAATCAGCTAAATATTGAACCGCGCTGGGCGTGTTAGAAAAGCGCGGCTAATTTTCATTTAAAAGGAAACGAGAGTCTGACGATTATCACGAATTTTGACAATTCATTCAAGCAACGTGTACGACAATGATGAGAATGTGGGAAGTATTCTCATTCTTTCAGCTATGATTTAGTAATTAATGAAAATAATTTAATGACGTGATGCGAAAAGATTGATAGCTTCATTATTATATAATCAGCGAGTGGGTAAATGATAATTATGGCCCAATCGACATACTTCATATAAAGATGAAGAGTTATTTTGTCTTCCGGAAACAGGAAGGAGAAAACATCGTGTGCGATCCAGTATTAACATAACTGAACTACTTTTATAGAGTAGGCATTGTGTAAAGCATAGTTGGAACAAAAGATTTAATGTTTAGGAATGTTCATTCGTTAACAATTGCTCAAACCTGTTTTAAGAAATGTATCTAAGCTTGAGAAAGTGTAATAACGTCTATTCTATTGTGATTTTGAAACATTTATTGCCTAATCGTAATAAAATAATGCTTAGGAAGATTTTTATTGATATCATCTGAGTCTCTGCACAACATACGAATTTAACTATCTGTAATGTCATTCAGAGAATGCCGTCATTTATACCTACGCAATTAATCGGGTGTATCAGCATCCAAAATTAATTTTGACCATTATCCGTTCAATTGACTGACAGAGATATTAATAACTATTATGAGATTTGAGATAATACAAATCAGCGCGCGCTAAGTTAAACAAAAGAGATTTGCAAATAAATGAATTAACTTTAGTTTATTAATAATGTGATATCAGATATTTTGATAAATTGTATTGTTCATTTGAATGAAATGCGGATGTGAATGTTGAATAGTAAATTCATGAATAATTCAGTAGAATAATAGGTCATAAATCCAACTGTAATGCTATAACTTATTACCATTGTATTAAAATTATTCGATATTTTTTTAAACCAGTTGATATGATTGACGAAGTAATTAATTTCTGTCAGTTATGATAATGCTGGTAACAATGCTACTCTCACACCTCGTATGTATATACAAATATTTGATTATTAAATTTCGCAAACTATTTGCACGATATCGCAGACAGTAGCTGAAACGTGAACGGTTGAATGCCAGCTGCGTGGGCTGCGGCACGCACCTATCTATGTAATATGAACAAAAAATTTGCTTCATGCCCGTAGCTACACCGTTTGCCACGCGACTGTGCTTAAAACACTGAAACGGTAAATAAAAATTAATTAAGACAATTTCTTAATTAGATGAAATCATTTCATAGCGTAATGGACACTCTATCTTATCACTCGTTCCTTGTTCCTTAATTAACAACGCGTTTTACGATGCGCGAAATAAAAAATCGTATTACGCAATTCTGCGTTTTGTACAAATAAAAACTTAGGGTAGTACAATGGTTATTAATTGGAGCGACACGTATCGTGACTCGTGACAACTCTTACAATCAGTA
>SMSR01016119.1:13197-25809 GCA_019453355.1 Ceratina japonica | reverse complement strand
CTCAAGGGTGACATAAAGACGTGTTGGGGAAGAAGGGCGAAATGAGATTCGGCTCCAGTCACATTTTTTCAAATATTAATTGCAAAAAGTAATAAAAATGTCCTTCCTCGTTAGTAGGAAAGAGATTATTATTTTAATGATAATATATATATCAAACTGTTAATTACGTGAAACGTTTACGTGAGCTGTTAGGTAGAAAAAGTAGAATTAGACCGTACGTGATCAGCCTCCGGATAAGGAAAGCTAATATCCACGAGGTTGATGAGTTTCACATGGCATCTCAACGTGGACGGCGGGGAACCATAACACGAAAAACCATGCTCATCATAAACAGTTATGGCAGGTCCTCGAGTGGGTGTAAAGAAAAGGGGTTTTCCAGACAGGACACTTTTTACGTGACGTCTGACCGAGCTGCACCTGTCCTCTCTCTCTCTCCTCTCCTCTCCTCGACCTTTCCTGGCAGACTGTCATTTTTCAATAAAACATTTAACTATTTTGCGACTCGACTTACATCAAATGTTAACAATATATTTTCATTTGTGCTATTTTATTAGATTTTACAAGGAATACAAGTTCTAACAATAAAGGTGATGAGTATCAATGATTTATGGACGGCAAAATGAAGTTCGTTCGTGGACCGTGGACTAGCGTAGATCGTTTGAGGCGATATTACAGTCAGTTCATGACAATAGCTGCAAGTTACTTTGTCAAACTAATAAACCAGGGAAGGAGAGGTACCTTAAATGTCAATAGTAAGATCGGACGGTTGTCCCTTTCACGGTGCGATGGCACTTAAAGCCGCGCACCAACTTTTGACCCTGTTCAACGTGAATGCATTCGACGCGATAACGTCTATGATAGTAGAGGATTAACAGAGAGGGATACGAGTTCACGTTCATAATCCTTTGTAATGAGTACCCCGTGAAACGCGGTATGATTGAGGTATTTTATTACTCTGAATCCAGAATTCCATTCGTCATTTTAATATCATTTCTAACTANAGTAATAAAAATGTCCTTCCTCGTTAGTAGGAAAGAGATTATTATTTTAATGATAATATATATATCAAACTGTTAATTACGTGAAACGTTTACGTGAGCTGTTAGGTAGAAAAAGTAGAATTAGACCGTACGTGATCAGCCTCCGGATAAGGAAAGCTAATATCCACGAGGTTGATGAGTTTCACATGGCATCTCAACGTGGACGGCGGGGAACCATAACACGAAAAACCATGCTCATCATAAACAGTTATGGCAGGTCCTCGAGTGGGTGTAAAGAAAAGGGGTTTTCCAGACAGGACACTTTTTACGTGACGTCTGACCGAGCTGCACCTGTCCTCTCTCTCTCTCCTCTCCTCTCCTCGACCTTTCCTGGCAGACTGTCATTTTTCAATAAAACATTTAACTATTTTGCGACTCGACTTACATCAAATGTTAACAATATATTTTCATTTGTGCTATTTTATTAGATTTTACAAGGAATACAAGTTCTAACAATAAAGGTGATGAGTATCAATGATTTATGGACGGCAAAATGAAGTTCGTTCGTGGACCGTGGACTAGCGTAGATCGTTTGAGGCGATATTACAGTCAGTTCATGACAATAGCTGCAAGTTACTTTGTCAAACTAATAAACCAGGGAAGGAGAGGTACCTTAAATGTCAATAGTAAGATCGGACGGTTGTCCCTTTCACGGTGCGATGGCACTTAAAGCCGCGCACCAACTTTTGACCCTGTTCAACGTGAATACATTCGACGCGATAACGTCTATGATAATAGAGGATTAACAGAGAGGGATACGAGTTCACGTTCATAATCCTTTGTAATGAGTAACCCGTGAAACGCGGTATGATTGAGGTATTTTATTACTCTGAATCCAGAATTCCATTCGTCATTTTAATATCATTTCTAACTTTCATCTTGTAAACCTTTATGCTTCACATTTCATTGTATGTTACATTATAAATTACTAACGTATTATAGTGTTTTTATTGGAACTGTGCAATTTTTGCTTCAAAGAAATCATTTCAATATCATTTCTAACTTTGATTTTGTAAACCTTTATGCTTCACATTTCATTGTATGTTACATTATAAATTATTAACGTATTATAGTGTTTTTATTGGAACTGTGCAATTTTTGCTTCAAAGAAGTAATTTTAATATCATTTCTAACTTCGATCTTGTAAATCTTTATGCTTTATATTCCATTGTATGTTACATTATAAATTATTAACGTATTATAGTGTTTTTATTGGAACTGTGCAATTTTTGCTTCAAAGAAGTAATTTTAATATCATTTCTAACTTCGATCTTGTAAATCTTTATGCTTTATATTCCATTGTATGTTACATTATAAATTATTAACGTGTTATAGTGTTTTTATTGAAACTGTGCAATTTTTGCTCCAAATAATTTTTTATGGCTGGGAAAGAGAGAGGGTGGTTTACGAGGTTCGAACGCTGAGAAATTGCCCGATCGTTCAATCGATTATCTCGCGACGGGGACGAATTCCTTTTCCTTTTTTTTTTCTTCGCACCGAGACGCATTAACCCCTAGAGATTTCTCGAGCGCATGAATGGGTATCTTACGGAATCCTTACAGCCTTCCGACATTCAACAATTTAAATGCCAGTCGGCCTCGGCCAGGATTGACATCCGGCTAACATCTGCCGCGGATATTCACGTGAGTGTGGCTGCGCCGAGACTTTATTCAGGGCGTTAATAATCGAAAACCGTTTTCAACCTGAGATCCAATCTTTCACAGCCGTTCCCGACTAAATTCAATCCGCGTCTCCTGGCGCGCGCCAAGTAGAATAAAATTAATTTCAAATCGCTTCATAAATATGAAGCGAGATTCTTCCTTTGACAGACGTTTTCTTCTTTTACTCCCGCGAAACATTTACAGAATTATAAGATTATCAAGAATATAGTTGATTCTCACCCAATATTCTGTAGTAATACGGAAGCTTTCTGCTGTGCTTTTCTAGTAGCAATAAAAGAACTCGTATAGGCGTCCTTTTTTTTCATCTCTCAGAAATAGACATACGTGTTCAGGCAGTGTTCCCCCTGTTTTATGAAATTCATTCCAATATCATGGATCCTTGACAAATCATAAACCACGTGAAATTTCACCCCCTGATCGAAGGGGAACGCATTGATGTTCGCAATAAGGGAAAGCAATTTTGTTTGGGAATCGATCTGCGTACAATGCATAAAATCCAATCTGCATATTAGATTTCCTCTCACTAAATTCAATTTCAACCGAATTTTCTATGCATGTTTATAATCCGAGTATAATTAGGTTTAAAACACCGCGTTGCCAATTGGTCATTTATCACTGCATACAAACCTAAGTGCTTTATTACACATTATTTGTAAGAAATGATAAAATAAAAAAAAATATAAAACTAAGAGTATAAAACAGTCGTCTGTTTTATATTAATTCATTTACTATATTCAATATCGTAGGAGTAAACAAACATTGGCTAGTTCCGATAAATCTTGATGAAAATATACAAATTGTTTTTGAACCGGCGAACAAAAAACAAAACGTATTAAACTCTTTTTTACGGTTGCGTGCATTGTTGGTGCAAAAATATTCTGAGTTTTTTTTTAAATTTTTACAACGATTCTTGCATAGAAAACCTTTTTTAGTATCTCCGTCAAAGGAACGTCCTTCATCAATTGTACGTGCAGATCATTCAGGAAATAAATGGTACCGGTAGTATTTCAAAGAATATTAGGAGGAACAAATCTTCTTTGAATAAAAGCTAGCATATTCTATTTTATCAGAACGTTCAGATTATTTACGACGGATATTATTAATATATGTGGATATTATCTGGCATGAGGAAGTCTGTTTACAATTTACTTATTATCGTATTACCGCGATGCAATATTCTATTCATGCTCCATCGTATTTAGCAAACATCCGCATGGTGTAACATTAATAAACTCGCGATAATTGATTACCCGCGATACGCATTAGATCATAATTTAGCCTAAGCAAGCATTAATATTTCAGAACGTGTTTTCTTTCTTTATGGCGGAACGCTTTTCCGGTTAAAAGATTTCTTCTCTGCAGCTGTCGTCTGTAAATACAAGTAACGAAACGGTGGAGGAACGTAAATTTCTTGAAAATCCTCGTCGATACTCTCAATACCTCTTAAATGCGGCGTTTACGTGCATCGACATAAAATCGTCGCTCGGTTCGGGTTGCGTGCACGTTCGCGCGTCATCGTCACCGCTGCGGCGTATTTATATGATAATGTCAATACTAGCGACGATTTTCATCGACTTCCCATTTTGATCGGTACCTTCGACCCTAACAACGAACCCCCCAGGTTGCAAATTGAATCCGGCGAATTCGTTTCCGGCAGCGAAAAAAAGAGTTGATTGAGTTCCACCGTCGTTTGTCGTTCGACCCTTTTTTTCTACCGCTACTAGCGAAGCTCCGCTATTGCTTCCTGAATCAATATTCTATCTATGTATATTAAAAGTCCAATATGTTCCAATAAGATAGTTACCCCTCGACTTTTGTTAAATACTGTACTAATTGCTTTCAATTAAGCATTTCTATTTCTTCACTCTATTTCCCCATCCGTCATTGCAATCCCGAGTCGAAAAAATAATTATGGTTTTGAACCTATTTATCCTACAGAGGTATAGATAAACAGAATAATTCATTTCAAATGCATATCAGATTCAAATGCGCATAGTTTGTAAAATAATTTTATATAACACAGTAAATATTTCAGAGGATCCTAAAAAAATCTTATAAACCCTTAAATAGACCTTTAGGTTCCCATTTCTTGCTTAGACAACTAAATTATAACTACTTTCGTGAACGAACTGAAGGTTCTTAAGGCCTCAAATATAATTTGAGATTTTTTCAGGGACTTATAGGTTCTGATTAGAGTTATATCAAATATTAAGTTCTGAGATAACTCTACTAGTTCTACTTTTTAGATCTAGTAGACCTAAACTGGGGTACATTTAGGTTTAGAAGATTCAAATTATAGTTAAATTTTCGACTCGGGATGCCATTCCCATGCTTGCATAATTCATTTATAATATTCTAGATTAATTTTAATTATGTTACATGAATTAGAATGATGGCGTAACTGTCACATGTACTAATTAATACATGAATGAAAAGTTGTTGGTTCAATTTGCGATTGAAAGGAAGATTGTTAATTGGAGAGTAGTTTGATACTGCTTAATTCCATGTGCGTACAGTCAATTCAGACGCGGACCGCACGGAATACCATTCCGCTGGAAAATAAACTAGTTTCCATTACTCCGGGCGCTAACGGCGATCCTAAATTTCCTCTGGCATTCTATCAACTAAATCTTCGCGCAGCGATCAGTGTCTATTTATGCACCCACGAATGTCTAACGCGCTGTCGTTGCTCGCGCAAATATCCCTGTGAATAAACGCGTGGCTCATGATTGAGAAATTATGGCGTCGAATTAAACAGGATCACTTGTTATTTCATAAATTATGCTAACNCCACGAATGTCTAACGCGCTGTCGTTGCTCGCGCAAATATCCCTGTGAATGAACGCGTGGCTCATGATTGAGGAATTATGGCGTCGAATTAAACAGGATCACTTGTTATTTCATAAATTATGCTAAAATTTTATTTATAAATTATTTGTTTCAATCACTGTTATTTATGCATTATTCACTATTGTTATTATTGAGTCCTGTTAAATATTGAAATTGTAAAAGTGTTACTCTTTTGTAATGATAAATCGGGGAAGAGTTAGATCAATCAAGATGTTTAAAATAAGAATCTCTCGGCTGCTAAGGAAGGATTAAATTCGATATGACAGCAGCAACTTGCTGGTATTCGAAATAGATCATGAACCGGGGAAACGTGAAAATGGTCCTGCTTTATCGCCACGAGTTGTCGTAAAATGTGCTTCTGCTTGCAGGACGTAACGTAACCAGCCGGGGTGTCACCAATTAGTTTGCAGGTTTGACCTTCATTCCTATATAAACAATTAAAAAATTTAATTACATCTGATAGTTCTTTTAAATTTTTCTAACCAGTTTATTTCTATTTTATATTCTATTTCTATTCTTAATCATTTTCAAAACAGTAATGGATTAAAATATCTTCTCTTGTGCAACAATAAAAGTGAACAGAATTGAGATTGTTTTAATACGAAAAGATTCAAGAATCGTTCTAACTCAATTTAATGTACACTTGTGCAAAGTTAGTTGAGAGCTTGAAAGCTGCTGGTATTTCATAGCGCAACGAACAGGCTGATAAGGTGTACT
The DNA here is from genome assembly GCA_019453355.1 of Ceratina japonica. Classification (NCBI taxonomy): domain Eukaryota; kingdom Metazoa; phylum Arthropoda; class Insecta; order Hymenoptera; family Apidae; genus Ceratina; species Ceratina japonica. Next base: position 19,520 of record SMSR01016119.1, on the reverse strand, counting down.
TAACTTTTTGCCGACTAACAAACTGTAACTAAAATACCCACATGCAAGTTTCTATGCGTACTCCCTGCGTGAAATTGTCGGTATTGATTATGTACATCCACTCATCGTTCGTGTTCTTCGCTGCTCGCAGAGTCATCACGCGTTCCTAAAATTATTTCAACGTAATAATAGTATTTTTTTTCTGTTAACCCATTTACGTCATTANAGATTCAAGAATCGTTCTAACTCAATTTAATGTACACTTGTGCAAAGTTAGTTGAGAGCTTGAAAGCTGCTGGTATTTCATAGCGCAACGAACAGGCTGATAAGGTGTACTTAACTTTTTGCCGACTAACAAACTGTAACTAAAATACCCACATGCAAGTTTCTATGCGTACTCCCTGCGTGAAATTGTCGGTATTGATTATGTACATCCACTCATCGTTCGTGTTCTTCGCTGCTCGCAGAGTCATCACGCGTTCCTAAAATTATTTCAACGTAATAATAGTATTTTTTTTCTGTTAACCCATTTACGTCATTAGCGTCTGAACGTCCTCATTTTAATACTTACATGTGACGGACAAAGCGGAGTTGAAGGATCGTCTATCCTCAAAGCAATATTGTCCAACTAAAATGAAATTATAAAAACGAAAAATAATAAACGAAAAATAGTATGAAAAATATTCCCTTCTTTTTTAAAATCTGCGAACCTGATATATTTGTATAAGAAATATAAGGAAGTAATACATTGATATTGAATTTTAAGGGATTTTATCCAATTGAATAATAAGAATAAAAATATAAAATAGTTGCCTCTGAGGTATAATGATTTATTTTTGATCAACAAAGGAATATACGAACCTCGTCAACGTTATGATAACCACGAAGATGAGGATAGTTTTTGAGTATCTCGTTCGTTAGGTGCCAAGGGTAATCAGTGACGTCCTCGCAAACGGTTGAACCGACGCAAGAGGGTAAACCCATCCTTGGATTCACAGCTTGGTTGGAATCCGGGAACAGAATGCGGTCACGCTTTTCTAAACGACAAATTAGATCATGTCTTAAAATACTTTATTAAGAAACGTAATAACGTTTAGTTAAACGAACCGTAAATTGTACGAAAAGATTGTCGAGGCTCTCTTCTCTCATCTTCGTTGAAAGTCCATTTGGAATTCGTTGACAGAGGAATAGTAGCTCCTGTATCGCTGTTACGATTTATTGGTAATTCGTCCGTACTCACATGATTATCAGGCAACGAGTAACTTTGGACATTGCTTAGAACCTTTAATCAAGAAATAGGAAACAAATTTTCTATAAGGAAAAATCTATTTCTAATACGTGATTCATGATGTGATGCGTCATTCATTCCATTTATTTTGATCCACCGTTCTTTATATTTTATTTAAAATAATATAGTATTAAATAATAAAAATGAATATGATCATTAATAATGTATTGATCCACTCTTATTCAGTTTGAAAAATGATTTCAATATATTATGACTGACAAAATATATTTGTTATAAATATTAATAAAAAGACGAATGAAAATGTTTGCTGAGGAACAGTAACTATTTCTTCGGTTTTACGTCTAAATTTTTGTTATAAATAATAAAAATGAATATGATCATTAATAATATATTGATCCACTCTTATTCAGTTTGACAAATGATTTCAATATATTATGACTGACAAAATATATTTGTTATAAATATTAATAAAAAGACGAATGAAAATGTTTGCTCAGGAACAGTAACTATTTCTTCGGTTTTACGTCTAAATTTTTGTTATAATTAATAAAAATGAATATGATCATTAATAATATATTGATCCACTCTTATTCAGTTTGAAAAATGATTTCGACTGACAAAATATATTTGTTATAAATATTAATAAAAAGACGAATGAAAATGTTTGCTCAGGAACAGTAACTATTTCTTCGGCTTTACGTCTAAATTTTTGTCTAACGAGGAGCGAGACAAACGATGAGAAGGAGTATGAAATAATTACTTTTAATTGAAACTCTATCTAATCTCGATGGTCCGGGAGGTCAAACGCCTCTCTGTAATCTAAGGCTGGCTACTCTAATTCTCAGACTTTCGGCAAGCGTAGCCAGCGCGGTGACCTGAGATCAGAGCTGCAAAGACAGCCACTATTCAGCTTAGTTTGGCAACAGTTTTACCTTGTCGACAAAATTGTCTCGCTACATTGTAATTAAACTGTTGAGACTTCATTCGATTCACACTGACATAATCGTTCTTCCGAGAACAACTCAACCATTGCATGAATCAAATCCTGTTTATCTCCCAATAATCATTTCAACTACAAAATTTACTAATGTACTAAACAATAAAATTCTAATATTGCCACAATCTCTCTTATCTCTTTTTATCTCTCACTGCCTTGATCGCTGCACAATTAATCCTGTTTACGTAAGACTTACCAGTGAGAAAATAACTGCAGCGTTAATAATTGCAGAAGACATATTCCCTCGTGCACCAATTACTTTTCGTAAGGTTTCGCAATGCTCGTTGATGTCAGTCGCTCACGGACGCGCCGCGTGCACCAGGCGTCGGAGCGTTTTCGTGTTGAAGAGGCGCGAAACGCGTGAGTGGCACGAAAACCGGCGCGGCAGACAACTTTTCGTCGACTGATCCTGAGTTTTTCGAGACCGGGTTCCGTCCGTCGGCTCGCGTGCCGTTATCGCCGACATCCGCTTCCATTGTCTTGATTCCTGATATTGGAATCCACATCAACTGGCGACGGCCCGCCGCGCCGGAGAGACGCGGTTAATTTCCGTACGCGAGATAATAACTATGACAAATCGCCGTAATACTTTTATTTAAGAAAATCCATTATTATATCCACAAGATTTACAATTTCCAACAGAAATGCAATACGATCTTACACGATAGCGCGGCATATAAATGAGTTCGATAATTAGTCGCTCATTAAGGTGGGATCGCTCGAAGATCAGATAACACTTAAGCGAGTCAACGATTAATTCCAGATGCGATCTTTGATGCGAAATCAGTTCGGAACGGGACCCTTTCGTTCCTCGTTCCCCGGCGAACGGAGCAACGAGTTTGTAATTAAGAATAAACCGCTTTCAGCCAAGATAAACTCCGCTATCAGTCCGAGCGAGTATTTAGAGACCACTCGGAATTTCCGGTTAAGGAGGCTGCGCGGTCANACTCAACCATTGCATGAATCAAATCCTGTTTATCTCCCAATAATCATTTCAACTACAAAATTTACTAATGTACTAAACAATAAAATTCTAATATTGCCACAATCTCTCTTATCTCTTTTTATCTCTCACTGCCTTGATCGCTGCACAATTAATCCTGTTTACGTAAGACTTACCAGTGAGAAAATAACTGCAGCGTTAATAATTGCAGAAGACATATTCCCTCGTGCACCAATTACTTTTCGTAAGGTTTCGCAATGCTCGTTGATGTCAGTCCCTCACGGACGCGCCGCGTGCACCAGGCGTCGGAGCGTTTTCGTGTTGAAGAGGCGCGAAACGCGTGAGTGGCACGAAAACCGGCGCGGCAGACAACTTTTCGTCGACTGATCCTGAGTTTTTCGAGACCGGGTTCCGTCCGTCGGCTCGCGTGCCGTTATCGCCGACATCCGCTTCCATTGTCTTGATTCCTGATATTGGAATCCACATCCACTGGCGACGGCCCGCCGCGCCGGAGAGACGCGGTTAATTTCTGTACGCGAGATAATAACTATGACAAATCGGNTCGTCGACTGATCCTGAGTTTTTCGAGACCGGGTTCCGTCCGTCGGCTCGCGTGCCGTTATCGCCGACATCCGCTTCCATTGTCTTGATTCCTGATATTGGAATCCACATCAACTGGCGACGGCCCGCCGCGCCGGAGAGACGCGGTTAATTTCCGTACGCGAGATAATAACTATGACAAATCGCCGTAATACTTTTATTTAAGAAAATCCATTATTATATCCACAAGATTTACAATTTCCAACAGAAATGCAATACGATCTTACACGATAGCGCGGCATATAAATGAGTTCGATAATTAGTCGCTCATTAAGGTGGGATCGCTCGAAGATCAGATAACACTTAAGCGAGTCAACGATTAATTCCAGATGCGATCTTTGATGCGAAATCAGTTCGGAACGGGACCCTTTCGTTCCTCGTTCCCCGGCGAACGGAGCAACGAGTTTGTAATTAAGAATAAACCGCTTTCAGCCAAGATAAACTCCGCTATCAGTCCGAGCGAGTATTTAGAGACCACTCGGAATTTCCGGTTAAGGAGGCTGCGCGGTCAACGCTTGGCCACCGCGAAAGAATTAATCAAACAGATTAGGGGGAAGCGATAACACTTCGCGTCGTGTGGTTAACAGATTAAGCCCACTGAAGTGGCCGCGGATTAAAATGAATTTTCTAATTGAATTTATTAATTCACTCTTTTACACGATGTATATACATATTTACAAATCTTACAACGTTTTTTATATATTACTTGTCGCGTCTCACTGTTATTCCGTTTAACTGTAATACTACTGTGTGTATGTGTGTTTCTCTGACTAATATTATATCTGATTAAAAAGAGAGGAATAAAAACTGCGATTACTGCTCTTCCTTTTGGCAGCAACGATTACTATAAAATTTATGTACTCTTATCTAAGTCTGATTCACTCGTCGTCCGCGTCTGATGCGAATTTTCTCGGCGGCGACCGAAAATCGTTTTCTTTGTCATAATCGCCTTCAGGATTTTCCAGCCTGTTTTCGTCCCTGTCAAGAATAACATAGTAGCAAGTCGTCGGCTCGAGTGGCCGTTTCCCGACGCTTTTCCTCTCCCCCACGGAATTTCCCTCGTCTTCGTCACCGTCCCCGGGCTTGAAAGGTCCTCGTCCGTCGTACTCGAGCTTCCACGTCCTCGTCCCGCCCACGTGGTAATCGGTTAAGCCCTCCGTTGGCCATTCCGGGCCCGGCGGTCGCCTGACTCTCACCTCCACTAAAAATCAATTCATTTCTGTTATCCTATAATTTATATTACTGATTAATGTGTTGTTTTTAAATTAATTTTAATTAAACTCTAATTTCTGTTATGCTATAATTTATATTACTGATTAATGTCTTGTTTTTAAATTAATTTTAATTAAACTCTAATTTCTGTTATGCTATAATTTATATTACTGATTAACGTCTTGTTTTTAAATTAATTTTAATTAAACTCTAATTTCTGTTATGCTATAATTTATATTACTGATTAATGTGTTGTTTTTAAATTAATTTTAATTAAACTGTATTTTTTAAATTAACGCACCTTCAGGCTTATCTTCATCTTCATCTGTATTCCCGCTCGATTGTTTCATAGTCTGATCACTCTCCTCTCCTTCTTCCTCTTCTTTTCCTTCTCTATCTTCCTCCGCAGGCCTGTACGGCTCGTCCGTTACAGGTTTAACGTCATCCTCGCTGGTAGCTTCCGGTTCCCAAGGCGAGGTGCTTTCCTCCACTTCTCTCGGATTCCTTTCGACCTGTTCCTCGTAATCATAATCAGTTTCATCCTCGCACTCGTTTACTTGCAACACGGATCGAACCTTGTACCTCTTATCGACAGTTTTTTTATACAGACTAGGTTTAGTAATTTCAGTGATCGTAAAACTGTCTGTAGAAAAGCTACAATTTCTGCACGAAGAAATTGTATCTCTGATTTGTGTTTCCATGTTGTTAAGCTTATCTCGACAGTCGTGATCCTCGTGATAAACGTTTCGTTTGACTCGAGCATATTCAGGCAACGACCTCTTCCTCTCTTCGTCGGACTCAATGACTTCTGTCTTCACTTCTCCTCGACCCCTTATAAAGGGACCCTCCGTCCATTCGTTCCCCTCAAGCAGCAATTCTCCATCCTCGAGCTTCTTCGCCTCCGGGGCCTTAGTCTTCGGCTTCTCTTTAGCTTTCCCCGGGACGTAAGGCACGCAAACCCTTTCGGTTACGTGTCCTTCTCCCATTTCCTTGCTTTTTAGAACGTCCATACAGATCTGGGTTGTCACTTCTAACTCTTTCTCCTCTTTCTCTTGTTCCTCGCGCGAGCGGGTCCGCTCCTTGACTGGGGATATAGTCGACTCTCGTATATCAATCGTGGTCCTTTCTGTAGGCGGTAACTGGGAGAAAGGCGGCGTCGTACGCGTCGTTCCTACATAAGGTTCCTTCGTCGTCCACGAGATATCTTCTCCCCTGGCCAATTTCTCCTCCATCTCCTTCATCCTTCTTTCGAATTCCTCCTTGTCCCTCAACAATTTCCTCTCTCTCTCGAGTAGTCTGCTCTGTGTATTCTTCAAGTGACTCTCTTTATCAGAAAACTTGGT
>SMSR01016118.1:8894-155506 GCA_019453355.1 Ceratina japonica | reverse complement strand
GAGAGCGTTCTGATTTCGCCTACACTTATTTCTGGCACATTTTGCGAAAGCGTCGCACGTAATTATATTTGCAAATAGCGGCCGGGGAAAGTAAACGTGACTTAAATCTAATTCGTGCGATGTTCGAAGGGAACGGGAAAGGGGAGAGTTATTATCGAAAATTCTTTCAAATATATTCCGAGCCGTGTGTGTCGTTTATTTACTGCCACCGACACGAATTAATTTCCCCTCGTGAAAAATTCACGAGTATTCGCTTTTCGAGTCGCCGGTATTCTATTCCAGTCGTGTAACAATATACCACGTGTGTTGGCTCTACTCCCTTTTTCTGGCGGGTGAAAAAAGACAGAGCCCGGTCGTAGAAACGCTACAAATATAGGCAATTTTAAGTTTTCGATTCGCCATCCGGCCAATTTCGACCGCGAAACTTTAACTCGTCCAATTTTAGTTGAAAAACTGGAAATTGGTACGGACAAGGGTTTCCTTTCGTCGTTGTTCCCGCTTTTCACGGAACGTGCTTTTATTGGAAGAGGTTAATTTCAACTGCAGGAGCGAGGGAAAAAATCCTACACGAATACTACCGATTTCGCCCTAAAAAAAAAGAAAAAACAAGAAAAAATAATAACAATTTTGCATCGGGAATTTGTGTACGTCCCCCAACAAGCAATTTTCGGTCGATTCGGCAAATGAAGGACGACCACAAAACAATAATTATAATTTAAATTGATTTAGAAGCCGCAAATTCAGTTGGTAGTAGAATCTCGTCGTCGATAACGGGCGTCCGTGACGAGCATTCAATTGCGTCGCCAGCATATTTTCGCGCGGGCGAAAAAAGAGAGACGGGAAAAGCGGCAGGAAACGCGGTGTATTTCCGCTGGCTGATTATCTCCCACGGTGCGGCAGGTTTTTCGAACGAGAAACGAAAATTAATAGTATTTACGGCTGCCCGCGTACCATTCTCCTCCTTTCTTCTCTTTCTCTCTCGCTCCATGAATAATGCACCGCTGGAATTCGCGGGCCGTTCAATTTATGCGCCGGAAAACGCAGCCGCTGAGAGAAGCGTATCCGTACGAGTCCTTGCACCACGCGGGATCGATCTCGCTGACCGATAAGGCTCACCCTTTTTCACGGTGATCCATCATAACGCCGATGTTTGACCTGTCAGCTGGGTCAACAAATCGCGAGTCACTCTCCCCGTATACCATTCGATTCTTCCTCTGATCTCAATTACATTGGCGAGAATAGATCCACGCGTGCTCCGTGCAAACATTGCGCGTAAGTATAAACAATTTTGTTGGTATGAAAATTTAAAGGTAATTGAAATATCCCAGCAACATAAGAAGATAATCATAATTATTTGTGAACATTTAATAACGATTAATAACACTGATTAAACATTCAAATTATCAATGAGAAATTATATTGACACCTGAAAAATGAATAACAACGTAATGTATAATAAATCTGTTTGGACTTCTGTTAATTTCATTTCCTCTCGAATCCCGCACCGAACGGTGGGATTTATGACCGATCTACATNGTCGATTCGGCAAATGAAGGACGACCACAAAACAATAATTATAATTTAAATTGATTTAGAAGCCGCAAATTCAGTTGGTAGTAGAATCTCGTCGTCGATAACGGGCGTCCGTGACGAGCATTCAATTGCGTCGCCAGCATATTTTCGCGCGGGCGAAAAAAGAGAGACGGGAAAAGCGGCAGGAAACGCGGTGTATTTCCGCTGGCTGATTATCTCCCACGGTGCGGCAGGTTTTTCGAACGAGAAACGAAAATTAATAGTATTTACGGCTGCCCGCGTACCATTCTCCTCCTTTCTTCTCTTTCTCTCTCGCTCCATGAATAATGCACCGCTGGAATTCGCGGGCCGTTCAATTTATGCGCCGGAAAACGCAGCCGCTGAGAGAAGCGTATCCGTACGAGTCCTTGCACCACGCGGGATCGATCTCGCTGACCGATAAGGCTCACCCTTTTTCACGGTGATCCATCATAACGCCGATGTTTGACCTGTCAGCTGGGTCAACAAATCGCGAGTCACTCTCCCCGTATACCATTCGATTCTTCCTCTGATCTCAATTACATTGGCGAGAATAGATCCACGCGTGCTCCGTGCAAACATTGCGCGTAAGTATAAACAATTTTGTTGGTATGAAAATTTAAAGGTAATTGAAATATCCCAGCAACATAAGAAGATAATCATAATTATTTGTGAACATTTAATAACGATTAATAACACTGATTAAACATTCAAATTATCAATGAGAAATTATATTGACACCTGAAAAATGAATAACAACGTAATGTATAATAAATCTGTTTGGACTTCTGTTAATTTCATTTCCTCTCGAATCCCGCACCGAACGGTGGGATTTATGACCGATCTACATATGTACATAAAAACACGTGCGTCGCGTGGCGAAAGTGACAAAAATGATTCATCGACTGCACGGGCAAGTTTACAAGTTTTATTCTACCGTTATCTATTGTCCTGTCGGTCGGCGAAATTTTCGGAACTCCGGCGTAGAACGAGCTTTCGAATCCGCCCGAACGTTTAACTCTCGTCTGGCCAGTGACTGGTTTATTCTACTGCAATCAATCTCCTCTTTCCACGGGTTCATTCTTGTATTGCCCGCGATAATCGTTCGATAAATGCGACTATAGACGTTTTCTGTAAATGCTTGAAATTCAGTTCGCGGTATACGAGTGTACAATCTGAGCTTACTTAGCGAAACTGTGTTACATATTCGAAAGTGATACAGAGAATTTTGCATAAATAGTGAAACAAACCTGTTCCCGGCCATCCAGCGGACCGCGAAGGTCAACAAATCGTCAGCCACTTTATGCTATTTGCCTCTGAAATTTGCGTGGGACAGAGCATCGTCAAATATTGACCAAGGGCAGAGTCTTGGTGAAAGTAGCTAATTCAACATTGCGACCGATCTCCGATTCGCTGTGATTAACATGAACTTTTCGCGGAAAGCACAAGCTACCGCTTGTGGCTCTCGTTCGTTCAAACATTTTCCGGACACCTTTTTTGTCGTTTAACGCCGCGGTGACTTAAAATCGACGTTCGATTAAAAACAAATCGGTGGAACACGGGAGATATGTCGACGAGGACGAAAACAAAATAGAGAACGCTTTAACTAGGAAAAATTGACCAAAACCTAGGAAACGCTTTTAATCTACGCTCTACGCTGAACGAGAAAGAGAGAGAGAGAGAGAGAAAGAGAGAGGAAACGCGGGTACGATATCCGAACCCCGTGAAATATTCATGGACGAACGAACACGCGATACGATAGCGTTNTAGAGAGAGAGAGAGAGAGAGAGAGAGAGAGAAAGAGAAAGAGAGAGGAAACGCGGGTACGATATCCGAACCCCGTGAAATATTCATGGACGAACGAACACGCGATACGATAGCGTTAACAAAAAAAAATCGTTTGAAATGGATGAGAAGCAGTGACTTTATCGGAGCGTCAATTTAATGCTATCGAACCTGGCAAACATCAAACGTTAATATAACTTATGATAACCGCGTTATTTTTTATCAATGACGAAATTCTGTTAATAAATATTTTTCTCTTTCGCAACAACGATTAACCGGCGTGGCGTGGTAATAAATAATAATTTGTAACAAAATTACGGGCTTCGATAATTAATCAAAAACCAATTAAAAATGAACGGCGGTTCGTTAAGATACTCAGATTAACTTTTATTCGGCTCTGAAATTCACACGACGTTGATGTGATAGACTACCGCGTATTAATTTTCCATTACCGACACCGATCTTTGATCAAACAGCCGGCCTCCGTAAAAAGTGGAAAGCCCAAAATATCTCAAACGGTGTGAAAAAATTGGGGGAAAAAATTTGGGAAAAAAAATTTGAGAGCTACAAAGAGAGAAGCTTTTCGCTTTGATGGTAACTTTGGAAAAGAGTTTCGAAATAACAGGTCCGACGTTCGACGACGGAGAACGAGATGATGCCGGTGAATACGGCGCCGAGCCACCCTTAATCTAACGATTGTCTACGAGCAAAACGAATCAACCAGACGGGATTATTGCTGGCGCGCGACGATCCGTGGTTCCTCGTGAAATGATTATGATCATCGCTTAGCATAAATTTCCCCCGTCCTCTTTTATAGTCACGTTCCCTCTAACCCGTTCACCCTTTAGCCCGGTTTCTTTAACCGGCCACCGATCGATTTTCAAAACTTTCGCATTCACCGGTTTGGCGAACGGAACGCCAGACGGCGAGAGACAGAATTTTGTACCGAGGAAATTGCTGACTACGGAGAATCGTTTATTACCGCTTTCAACATTTCACGACGACGTCTCGAACGGTAATCGACTAACGGAATAAAGAAAAAAAAATGCGCAAGATCCAGTGAAAATCGTGAATATAAAAGAAAACTGCTTCTAATAAACGCGGAAAACATAATTTTAATTTTCTTGAAAACAGGACATCTTATTGAGGGAAAAGCATAAAGAAAGTATAAGTAAAAGAAAATAAAGCTTCATGTATTTTTATTAGTTCTTCGCAGAACAGGAGGAAATATTAAGATGGCAGTCAAGTTCTTTGATAGGCAGCATGAACGCGGAGGCACGAATCTACTAACGAGTACACGAGTACGCGATCGCACTGGTATTAGTCACGGGGGAAACGCCTTGATGTCTGTGTCTCACGTTTTGATCGATTGTCGCGAGCACGGCAGCTCGCCTACGTGTGGGGCCCTAGAAGCACCCGGTTTCGTGCTGGTTGCCTAATCGTGTACGGCATATTTATTTCCCTGGTTCGTTATTGCGGAAACGACGATTTGTCACGGGCTGGTATTAATTACACCACGAGGAGACCCCTTTGTACAGATAACAGTGGCAAAGGGCCACCGATGCCGTCGTCGGCGTCGTGGTCATCAGAGAGACGCGAGACAACCTGTTTGAATAGAAATTGGCCTACGGAATGAGAACCGGGGGAAACTCGGGCGACTTCCGAATATTAATCGTTACAGTCTAGCCTGTAACTGTGCGTACACCACGGAACACGTGGCTGTCCCGATCGAAACTCCTGTTACTGTTGAGTTACGGGTCCCTTTAGCGTATTTCATAACACAATGCGATCCTGGCGGTTCGCGCCGCAGGAATATTCTAACGTTTTGGAAGATCCTCGAGGACTGGTTAGGATCGCAGACGTCTCGAGTGCTACAGAGATATATGTATGGCCAAATTTATTGGCCTCGGATAACATTTCTTACGAATGCAAACAGCGATGGTAGTGAGAGATACAGATCCAAATTGATGTTGAACGTGGAAGAGTAGTATATGTATATTATGACAACTGTGTTGCTCGAAGAACTATAAGAATAATATATTGTTGAAATCGTCTCGACATACGCTATTGCACTGAAAATAAAAGAGTGTAGGGTATCATTTAAAAAAAATAGAGGTGACTTTGAAATTTTTGAATCGCCTCCACTTTTTAAGAAAATACTACACCCCCGATATAGCACAATTTTAAAAATATTCAAAATGGACAGAATCAATGCCCCAACCTGTATATATTAAACTAAAAGAAGATTACAAGAATTATAAATACAGTGTAACATTATATAAGACATTTTTCATGACAAAAATCTTACAATTCAATGTAATTAGGAATATTATANTACAGCGATGGTAGTGAGAGATACAGATCCAAATTGATGTTGAACGTGTAAGAGTGGTATATGTATATTACGACAACAGTGTTGCTCGAAGAACTATAAGAATAATATATTGTTGAAATCGTCTAAACATACGCTATTGCACTAAAGATAAAAGAGTATAGGATATCATTTAAAAAAAAAGAGGTGACTTTGAAATTTTTGAATCACCTCCACTTTTTAAGAAAATACTACCAACGTTTTTAAGCCCCCCTCGATATAGTACAAGTTTAGAAATATTCAAGATGGACATAATCAATGTCCCAACCTGTATATATTAAACTACTTTCAATAGCAGTCTGTTATTTCATCCTCCTGACAAAAGAAGATTACAATAATTCTAAATACAGTGTAACATTATATATGGCATTTTTCATGACAAAAATCTTACAATTCAATGTAATTAGGAATATTATAGAATAAAGACGTATAATTGATACATAGAAGAAATAGTGAACTGACAATTGGACTGAACAGTGATTTTTATTTCGTCCGGGAAGAAAATTACTGCGGCTTACCACTTTATCTCTCAAGTTTCGCACACGACATGGCAGGTACACGGTTTGTCCAACGAACGCGCTGACGTTCGCCGCTGTCGGTTCAAAAACGGGCAAATCCCCTTCGGTTGAGTCATTATTGGCGTCGTTTGGCCGCCGTTGCGAGCCTTCCTTCGATATTTCGCGAAGCTGCACAGGCGCTGGAAGCAAAATAATTCGTTCACGGGATTATGTTCCCACAATGGCACCCTAGTCGTTCTACTATTCATCAGCAACGACTGCAAGGCCAGTTGGCAGAGGAAAAATATATTCTATAACAGATAGTTTCAGTGTTGTCCGAGCTAAGCTAAACTTTTTTACAAGAGTTTAATCTCGTGATTCCTGCGAATGAATTCGTACACGATATTTCCGCAAACTAAGGGATTTTCTAAGAAGAAACTTTGCTCCTTCTCAAGAAGGAGATGGTAGTTTGCAAAATTCTAGCTGATTCGCGAAATCTTCCCCCGCTCTCGATAGCCCAGCGTGAAAGGAGCGTAGAAGAAAAATGGTGTCGATCTTATTTGCTCATTAAACGTTTCACTTTCCACGGATTAATCTCCATTAGCCTTGGGAACGAAAGTCAAGCTCCGAGCTCTCCTCCGAATCTCGGGATCCCTCCTCCCGTTTTTCGACTGCTTGCGTGCCCTATAGGTGGATATCAGGACACGTGTTACCGTAATCTCCTGGCAGTCCCGACGAACGAACTCGTCCATTCGAACGGCCACGGAATCCATTCGGACGGGGTCCCTTGTTAGTATACCCACGAACAATCTCTCCATCATCATCAATCATCATCAGAGCAACGCGGCGTGGGACGATACCCATTGCCGATTGACAGGGATTGATCCGGTTCGAAAGTTCGGAATAAAAACTTGGCCTGGCCGGTTTTGCTGACGGGACTAGAACAAGTTTTCTTTGAAGTTTCGAAATAGAAAAGCGATCGGAGATCCACAAAAGAGCTGCTGCCGTCATTTCCCCCCGAATCTTTGATAATTCGACCATACAGATTTCCTAAGGATTTTCTAGCGAGCCAATGGGGGAAGATTGAACCGCGAATGGGAGAACGCGGGAACTTTTATTATTTGGACGGGATAAAAAAGAGAATTTTATCCGGTTAAATTGGATCATTCCCTGCACCGCGGGGATGCGCCGCTCCGCGCCACGCCGAATCGTATCAATCAACGCGGTGATACGAAGTGGGCGAATCGCCGGCTTTCAAAATTGACAAAAAGAAAATCGAAATATAGGAAGTTTGCCGAGAGAGGGACAAAGAGCGATGGTTGAGAATGCTAACTGCATTCCCCTTTTACAGCCGGTGGATCACGAACGCGTTTTTCCTTCAAGCCGGAAACGCAGCCGGATAAATTTAATTGGACCGGTGCCGAGCGTGTAGCTTGACGCTGGCGCTGGAAGAAAAGTGAGCAAAAGAGAGAGAGAGAGAGAGAGAGACAGAGAGAGAGAGAGAGAGAGGCACTCCGCTGTGACGCTGGAGGTGCAAAAGTGCTATCGAATTATCAAACGAAGCCAACCAGAACGAGCCGCTGACATCGTAACTTGTTGTGCTGACCGTTTCGCATAAACAACGTTCTACCCCCGAACGTGTAGCGGTATCCTCTTTCCAACATGCGCAACCAGCCTCTCTACCTGTCCCGGGATTCGGTCGAGAGAGGTGTCACGTTAACGTGTCACACAGGCCGTTCTTCCCCCACGGGGGTAAGCTCAGAGCTACAGATAACGCCCGTATATACACCGGCACTCTGGCGTCATACAAATGACCAACTTCCCCTCGACTGGCTTCCAGTGTCGGTCGAACCCGTCCCGCCGACCCACTGATAACTGCAGATTAATTGACAAAAAGCAGAGCTCGCGAATACGGATGATGTACACGGGCCGAGAATCGTCGTGCGCCGCGCTGCGGGTTTAGTTACACGCGTCAACCTCTACCACTTTATTCCGCGTTGCCCAGGGAGATGGGTCTATAATCGAAACGACGCGAATAAATTGCAGGGGAGAAGCGACGTAACACTGAATCCATAACTTATTACCGACGTACGACCAAGAATTGTCGAGTAGGAGAAACACTTTTTTATAGTATTGGGTTGTTCGGAAAGTTAGTGCAGAATTTTAGTAGATGGATTAGGGTAGAACTAAATACATCAGAATGATCGAAAAGAAATGACGTGTTTATTTGTTTTAAAACATGATTCTTTAGGCATCNTCGTACGACCAAGAATTGTCGAGTAGGTGAAACACTTTTTTATAGTATTGGGTTGTTCGGAAAGTTAGTGCAGAATTTTAGTACATGGATTAGGGTAGAACTAAGTACATCAGAATGATTGAAAAGAAATGACGTGTTTATTTGTTTTAAAACATGATTCTTTAGGCATCTTTAGAAAAACTCATTATTCATTAAGATTATGACGATATTTAACCTCTTTCCGTACCATTTAGCTTAAAAAACTTTGAGTCTTATACATTCTCAGGTCGTTATACACTATTTTTAGGGATACACTTTGCAAGTTGCACGAGATATGAAGAAAGACAAAATAGCACGCATATAATTCAATAAATTGGTAAATTTATATAAAAATCCGCTGCCTTTAAATTTTCTATAAATATCGGCACGAACTTTGCAAACAACTCAATAAAACGTTTATACTGACACTAAACAAGAAATTACTATCTCTACGGTAATTTAAACAGAATAAAATCTCTCGTAGCATAAGTCTTCAGTTAATAGAGCAATTACTTTCGTGAATTAAAACACAGAAGTGAAAACGGTTACGAATTTCATATCTTTTTTATTGTTAGAGTATTCCGGGAGCGAGCGTTACAGAAGGCTCTTCTCCATTTAATACAGTTAAACTCGGAAATGAGTACAGCAGCTTACTTCAGAATTCATCCCTCGTGCCAGCAACACGCAAGCGAGAACGCGTTAACGATAGAAACTAAAGCCGGATTCCGATTAAATATCCTCTCATACGTGCTCGTCGTCTTAATCATAGCTGTTGAAAAAAGAAATCTTTGTGGCGGCGCAGAGCGAACGTGCCAACCGCTTTTATCTCGGCCGCATCGTTTGCCTCGTTCTCCGTCTGACCAACCACGGATTGCTTCTACTTTTTCAGCACGCGCGCCTACTCACGGAGGGAAAGCCCCGCGGACGAGTCATTCGTTTGCTACACCTTTTTCTTTTCCCCTCTCGCTCACCCCTGCCGGAGCTGTTCCCCGCCGCGACGCTTTATAATATTATAAACGGCACGCCGAGGCCCGGGAACGTTTAAACCACGAATGTTTCCTTTCTGCCTTTTGCCGAGCCGCAGGCTATTTTTCTTTGGACGATAGTCGAGACATTTTATAGACGGCATCGAAGGAGCATCGTTTCCCTCTTTCCTTTTCCCCTTTTCTCCCACGGCTTTTTCCCCCTCTAGACCATCGCGCCGCGAGCGAAACGTCGCCAACAACTATAGCACGAGGACGTTGGTTTCATTGACATTAAAGCACCAACCAAACGAATTATACCGCGAACACTTTGGTTCAGTGAGCCATCAACTGAAGGAGTAGTCGACAGACGTAAGTGATGATCCGAAAAATGAGATTTTTCAAAGTGTAATAATTAAATATAAAAATAAAATGATACGTAAGTACTTCACATAAAGAGCACTGATCGATTACAGGACGTCGCGTTACGAAATTGTCAATGCGTTCATGTTTGTTTCTTGTATCCTGCTTCCATTCGCGATACATATATATTCGTCCTGCGGGATCGTATTTTCGAACGACACAGGATAAAGGAAACGAATGACAATTTAACGTCAGCAGCGTAACCCGCGAACGTTACCTGCACAAAAGGAACGACGATTTTCCCGTTCCGTTTGCAAGGTAAGGGATCCGATAAAAGGGAAACGCCTCGGCGAATTTCCTTCGGCGTGTTCTCGATAAGCAGTACCGCAGTTCCGCGGAATACAAATATCGCGTTCGAATGGAGCGGCGACGAGCGAGGACGCGTATGTACGCCGGCATTAAGGCGAATTACTACGTGGTAAATCTCGCGGCGTTACGCTATCTTTCGTAGGCACTCGACTCGCCTCCGCGAAATCTCTCTCCCCGTCTATTACGACCGGAGCTTTTTCCGGCCCCCGGCAAACGACACTTTTATTTCCTAAAAGTATTATCCCGATTTGCTCTCCGCGCGGCGCCCGCGTATTTCGTCAGCCTATACGCTCTGCCCTACCAGCCTGCCGGGAACGCGTGTCGTTTGCGTAAAACGATGACGAACGACCTTTAAATCCACGGAGGAAATAGACGAAGGAGGATTATAGAGAGCCCCTCCGGTGAAAACCGCAAAGGACGGCATTAACCGTGAGGATTGAAGTCCTTCGGAAAGGCTTCTGCAACGCGAATAATTCTATCGAATTTAAGATCCCATTTTCAGAAGAACTTTAGTAAAAGCAACTCCGCATCAAAAGATAGAATTGCACTCTGCATTTTTCCACAGAAAATACGTTTTCGCCCAATACTAAAAGAAAGCAGGAGATGTTTATGGATGTATAAAAAGCGAAATCTCTGCTCCTCTTGCTTATTGTAATTCCACCTGTGATCAAACGTGTTGGCGAATCAATTTCTCCGCTTCTCGCGTTATAAATCTCCACCGGCGGGGAAGACAGTCGGAAGGAAGTACCTAAAACGTCGAAGGCCGAGCGAAAGGAAAAGTGTAACGGCGAATCGGGTCGAGTTGCGTGGGTACAAAACTACAAAGCAAAACGGCCGTTAATCTTACGTCTGCCTGGAATCGTGCGGCGGTCTACCGCTCTTAAACCAGACGAACTCCGCCTCCACCCCTCCCGGCATGGGCACGGTTACGTTCCGCTGCTCGAAACAATGAGGACGAAACTTTACGGTCGCGCTAGGCCGCCGGGAGAATCATATATTTTCGCCGCAAAGCTCGTAAACTGCGGTCGCCGTTGCCAGTCGGCACCGCCGTTGCGGCCCGGTTGCGTGGCCGCTACCTAACGCTGCTACACGCGACAACGCCGTGTCACCGTGTCACTGGCCAACGACTCCGCGTAATTCCCGCGAAAGTGCAAATTTCCTTGCCGACCTTCCCTGCGTGCCGGCACGAAACGCAGGCCACAACAGGTGAAGAAACTAACGGGACGTCTTCTTTATTTTAGTACGATAATATCAAATAGGGAATGGATCTTAATTAGGATCGGTCAATTCTGTCGTCAGATATGAGAATTGTAAATACATGTTCCTAGAAAATTAAATGAAATCTTTATTTGTCACGCGAGTGAAACATTGCGAGTCTTTTAATTAATAAATCTTGAGCACAATAAAATTAGAAAGCCGCGGGAAATTTGCATATTACGTCATCTGTGAAAAGAATAGTCATCCTGCGAGGTTTCCGGGTCTAACAACTGTACAATGTTGTAGCCCGTTTTCGCAACGTGAATTGTGTTGCGCAGCAATTTTAGTTGTCACGAGAGAAAGCTGCGACGACGAAGGTAGTTGCACCATTGTTTAGGGAACTGGGCCACCGTCATCGACGTAGCAAGGGGCCTAGATATCCAGTTACAACGCGAAGTAATTCCAAGACAGCACACATTTCCTGATATAATAATAGTTCCTGATAACAACGGATACGGCATTCCGATCGTCAAGCATTCATCGCGGCGAATAGCTACGCGGAAGTCGGGGCTCGGATGCGAACCCGCGATGGAATACAAGCTATCCCTGCAATTTCAGAACGTTTACGACGTGGGAGGGACAGGTCCCTGTGCAATCGTCTTAATCTTCGAAATTTCTATCGTGACCTCCTCCGCACGCTTGCAAATTCACCGAACTTCGCCGCAATTCATTTCCATACGATGCATTTCAATCCGCTGAGTTCGACTCATAAAAACTTATTTTCCATATATTGAAAGGTTATAGAAAGATCCGATTTATATCGTAGGTCTATCGGTATAGGGAGGTATATCGAAAATAAATCCAATGAGTTCAAAAAATTATTTATAAATAATTATATTAGTCAATTAATTCGAGTATGTAGTTTTAGGGACCAATGTATAGGGTTATCCAAAATAGACTATATGAAGTTTTTTCGATAAAAAAAATATTCTTTTAAATTGCTGGGCTAAAATAAATGCAATTTATTTTCTTGACAAAGGGTACTCAATGTTGAAGAATTATAGAAAGTTGTGAAGATTTGGGAAGCCCTTCGATGTGCCAATAATAAAATTATCTTACGCGATACAATGGCGAAACGGTAGAAAACACGATCGTGTACACGTCGAAATTTATATATTGCATTATATTATATAATTATATTACATTAATAAATCTTCTCTGATCAAACATGAAAGGTTGATATTAATGTAAAAACAGATTATTACATAAAATTCATTTACTTCACGGCTAATGGCGCTTCTGTGCCGTGGACGGTTACATACATTTCCCGTGCGCTTCGCAATTGTACACGGTAGCAAGAGTTACACGAGAGCGAACGTTGTTTTCCGAATTAATTCACGATAATTGCAACTGCCGTTAATTCGAGTACAGATCATCGAGTCTGGTATGCGCGAGAGCTGCGCCGCCGTGCATTACATCTGTAAATATGTAGCGGGCGTGTAGCTGGCTCGGCGGTGGAAATGCGCGAGCACGGAGAACTTTAACAAGGAATTACAGAGTCGCGGATCAATTCCGCGCGGCAGCAATTAAGGGAAACTGAAATTTCCCGAGACGGGGCTGTCAGCGCAGCTGAGAACACGATGTAAACACAACGTTAGGCCTTCGCCCGTCCGTCACGCGCGCTGCACGGCCGAGGGATAACGGCCACGCACGCCACGTGCTCGACACGTGTACGCCCGCAGTTTCCACGCGTGCTGCACGCATCCCATCGCGACGTACATACCTCTGCACGAGTACTGGTACCACTCGCAACGTCTCACAACTCATTGCGCCGCGCCGGCTCGTGTTACGGATTATAAACGTCGCGTAATTCGCGAAGAGACGGAGGACCACCGCGCCCGCTCTCCGCGGAGTGAAATTTGCCAGTCACGCCACATTATGCCGTGTAAAACACTGCCTTTACCTCGTGCCATGCCGCGAGGACGATGCCCGTAGGCTAGAGAGAACCGCGCACTTTTTCAGCCCCCAACCCTCCGCCGGTTCGTAATTCGTATAATTCCCTGCATACTCTTTTCTTTTTCTTTTCAGCTCCGGTTGGTCTTATTTTCGTGTGCACTACTTGATTCCGGCGCCGAGGAAGCGCTGCGCGTTTCGTGAAACGCGTTCGGCTAAATTAACTTCTAATGACGGAGAATTTCGTTTCTGTCCTCTTACGACGAACGACGTTATCGTCCTTTGATGTCGGGAGTAGGGCGAGAAAAGGGCACATATATACATACATATACATATGTAGATGCACTTCAAGCAGAAACTATTCATTTTCTTTCAATTAATTATCTGAACGAAATTCCAAGAAAATCGTGCAGGATGTTAGGAGGTTGTAGGAGGCAAAACGCGAGGGTAAATTGACGTAGTGCCGGGAAAATGCGGGGAACAAAGGGGAAGTGGAAGACTTTAGTTGAAGAAAGATAGTGCTGGGAAAGTGCAGGAAGCGAAGGGGACGTGGAAGTCTTTAGTCAAAGAAAGATAGCGCTGTCTAATAAAGGTGAACTAAACTAGATCTCCTCAACTTTACAAAAACGACAAAGGGTGAGTGAAATGGGGTAAGGGAAATACGTCGAAATAAAAGAAGAAAGCGAAACGAGAATGTTTTCTCCAGCGGCTAGAACAAATATTTTACGTACGTTTTATTACCTTGCGGAACTCCGGCTATTTTTGCATCGGTGTAAAAGACTAGAAATGGCGTATAATTTCTCTTGCAGCGACTTATTTTACAATTTATCGGCGAACTTCTAACGTACAATGCAAAGGAAACAAGCGACGTTTTTTATACCCATTATAAGTGTGCTTATTTCAGTTCGGTTCCTGATCATAAAATGTCTATACAAAAATGTTTTATACAAAAAGAAGAAAAAGCCGTGTCTTAAATTTTCGGCAGAGATTTTACGGCTCATACAACCTTAAGCGATGCAAAAAATGGAAGAAGTTGCATCTTAATCGCGGTATTGCGGGTAATAAAATTAAATGAGTGGCTACAATTATTTAGGGGCATGGTTGCTTGGGAATTATGATCAGATTTGTCAGTGAGAAGCTGAACAAAAAAGGTATGATGAGAAGAAAGACATGGAAAAAGAAAACGGATTAGGAAATGCAAATGAATAAGGGGGAAAAAGAAGAGGGAGGTGCGGGAAGGGGTGAGAACGCGGCGAGGGAGGTGTGAAACGACGGAGGCGAGAAACTTGAAAAATGCGAGGAAGGCGAGAACGCTTTCTGGGTTTCGTGGATGTAGAGTACCTAGGTGGCAGGTAGCCACACTTCTAAAGAGAAGAAATCACTCGACCGAGTCCGGTCTCCTGCCCTTTTTTTTTCTTTATTTGCCTAACGATCCGTTGAACGGGCCGTTCCTGTCCGTCAGAATGGCGGAACACGATATCTCAACGTCGCGTCGGAACGAAAGCTGTCCGCTTTCCGGTGAATTTCTTCGCTCCATGAAATTAATGCGCGGTGATCAATCCGGCAAGCAGGTCCGCTCGATGTACATTTCGCGAGACGCTTATCGCATAACGACCGCGATAATTAAAAGTCAAAGATGCAAGAACATGATTACGAAAAATCTCCTCTCGAAATTCGTCCCATTTCGATATTAGAATTGAAATTTTTCACCTGATATAAACAAACGATAAAGCGCCTCATACGCCATCGAATAAAAAATGACCTGATTTTAATTAACCGGGTAACTCCTCGAAAACGAGCTTGCCCTTTGAACGAGTAACTACGAATCGCTTCTAAAATCACGAGTTACGTCGACCTCTTTTCGAACTTTCGTAAATTGATCGAACTTACTTTGAACAACTTAATTTTTGGCTTTTCCACCGCAGAGGGACCCAAATAAAACATTGAGACGGTACGCTCGCCCCTAAATCGAGTCGTCCGAAAGAGTTTATACAGCGGACTGCATTTTATCTGGAAAAATGGTTACCAATTTGATGATGAAAATTGCTGCGAAACGACGTAACGTAGTCGTGCTGTAAGAATCAAATAAATCTATGGGAAAGTACACATAAGTGCAATCCTCTGTGCTCTTACGTTTGTACAGTTTATTGAAAAAGCTGAACAGACGAGAAGAGCATCAAAGTTCGCAATTTGCACCAAGTGGCAAGTCGCATCAGGTCGAAAGTTCAATCTCGCCTCCGCTCGCATTTCGACTGATATTTTGTTCCCTGAGTTCCCTTTCCTTCCTCCTCTCTCTCTCTTATCGGCCTCTGTCTTTCCTCCCTTACGAATTGATTTCTACGATCCAACTTTTATATCGCCAGCGGCGGCGCGGCGCTCGGCGCACCAGCGCTTCGTTCGATTTCAATAAAATTAATTACAAACTATCGAGACTGAGGAGTCCAGATGAGACCCGCCTTTAATTAGTTTTTCGCAGGAAGTGAATAAATGACGCTACACTTGTATTTCATCATCGATTTTGGCGATTCCAATAAACAAACGTTCGTCAAAATAATTGTTCGGTAAATTAATTTAAAAAATAATAATTATTTGAATGAACCGAAGTATTATAAAGCAGACGAACTTTATCGAGCTTTGAGGAGTTGCTTAGTAGGTCAGGCAACTTTTCCTCAGGTTTTATGAATAGTTTTAAGAAAAACCGACGACGAAGACGCGATTATCGGTTTCATTTAAAGGTAGATTAAGATGGATGCACGTAATAGTGAGTAAATTGAGGATAAATTACAGAGGGAGATGCGGCGGGGTAGACTGCTATCTCTTTCGTTCAGATTACTCGCTCGCAATGCAGGGAGTCATTAACGACAATTGACCCCTCCGTATCTAATGTAGATTTCAAGGCCGTAAAGCTTGATCGACAAGTGACACAGCAGACGCTGTCGCGCGAGCCCGTCTACCAAGAACACATCGTACAATTCACTCGAACGAAACTGAGAAAGGAATTTTTAATTCTGCTCCGTTCCATTCCGTTCCATTTCATTTCAGACATCACATTTCTTTCCCATAAATAACGTATGACTAATTACACAGAAGAAGGATTATAAGCGAAATTATTACCGTGCGAGGATGCGCACAAAGAGTCAGAGAGAAAGAAACGCGAACAGTGGTAGCGTCGTTTATTTGTGAACCTTTGTGAGATTATAGTTTCTGAACCTCAGAAAGCGGAAACGGCAAAACGGAAAAATGAACGCAATGGACGAGGGAGAAAGGTGCACGCGCAGCGCCATGTGGAACTTGCTCGCGAGCCTCGTATATGACGAACGCGCATACCAAATAATTTATTTCTGACCATGAATGAATGTGTCGTGTGTGCGTACGTGAACACGCCACCTACACAAATGCGAGCGTCCCAAAAGGAAGCAAGGATAATACCATCGTTCTAGCCAAAGTGCGAAGCTCGTCCCTTCAATTAGTTCCACAATGCAATTACCACGGGTATTATTCCATTACGATGCCTGTTGTTCCAGTAATTTAATCATTGCGCGCGCTACCTTCTAATGTATTACACTGAAAACCGGAGAGACAAGGGAAAGCAGTGAACTTCACCAATTTCGTCCGAACGGGCCAAATTTAAGAAAACAAAGCAGTTCCTCTAAAGTGCAATACAACACTTTAGTTTTACTGTCCACATCATCTACCGCCTTCAACAATTTCAAATCGATCGGCAGTGATCATCGGAAATATAGTAAAATTTACGTCTCGCTTTTATTCATTCGCACTTGGCTGACATTACCTAGATAGACTTTTACGATCGTCATGAGTTGTAAAAATTAATTTATCAAATATTAGAAAAAATTTGCAGCAAATTCTATTAACAGATTATCGAGCATCATAAAAAATATCGTAGAAAGAAGTCGCGGTAAGCTTCGACTTGAGATGAGAAAACGGAGGCGGAAGGCGAGCAGGAAGACACTGTCGGGATCGAACAGCATTAGAAGCGAGATCAGCTGAGCGTATAAATATCGGTGAACGCAGCGAGCAGGGAGTTTCCAGGGTTTCCGTGTCCGCTAACCCGTGGCGACGGGCAAAACATTCACGGGGGACCCAGAAACCGAAAATGTCTGTCGCACGGCCATTTTTCACTTTTATNAAGCGTCCCAAAAGGAAGCAAGGATAATACCATCGTTCTAGCCAAAGTGCGAAGCTCGTCCCTTCAATTAGTTCCACAATGCAATTACCAAGGGTATTATTCCATTACGATGCCTGTTGTTCCAGTAATTTAATCATTGCGCGCGCTACCTTCTAATGTATTACACTGAAAACCGGAGAGACAAGGGAAAGCAGTGAACTTCACCAATTTCGTCCGAACGGGCCAAATTTAAGAAAACAAAGCCGTTCCTCTAAAGTGCAATACAACACTTTAGTTTTACTGTCCACATCATCTACCGCCTTCAACAATTTCAAATCGATCGGCAGTGATCATCGGAAATATAGTAAAATTTACGTCTCGCTTTTATTCATTCGCACTTGGCTGACATTACCTAGATAGACTTTTACGATCGTCATGAGTTGTAAAAATTAATTTATCAAATATTAGAAAAAATTTGCAGCAAATTCTATTAACAGATTATCGAGCATCATAAAAAATATCGTAGAAAGAAGTCGCGGTAAGCTTCGACTTGAGATGAGAAAACGGAGGCGGAAGGCGAGCAGGAAGACACTGTCGGGATCGAACAGCATTAGAAGCGAGATCAGCTGAGCGTATAAATATCGGTGAACGCAGCGAGCAGGGAGTTTCCAGGGTTTCCGTGTCCGCTAACCCGTGGCGACGGGCAAAACATTCACGGGGGACCCAGAAACCGAAAATGTCTGTCGCACGGCCATTTTTCACTTTTATACCCGTTACCAGGATAGTCCGGGCGCGGCGAATGCATAAAAGTAGAACAAAAAGGGGAGGTTAACGTGCACGTCCGACTCGACGTATCCTGTAGCAGTCGTACGATGGGAGAAGAAGCGGTAGCAAATGGTTTCCGGAAACCCATTGGCCTGTCAGCACGAGCGTATCGAGGCGAAATCGTGAAAGAACGAAAATAAAGACGGGACGCACGGATAGGGACAGGGAAGGACGTCGAGGGATGCGTAGATAGGGAGCCGCGAGAGAAGATTCGAAAGGATTGGACGGCAAGGACGCCGCCGAGCGGGAGACGAACGGAAGGAGAAGAAACGCGGCGGAAGAAGGAGGAAGGGCGAGAGGAAATGCAATAAGAACTGGGGTCACCGATGTGGGAGGAGCCGGCACTATAGATTGTGGCAAAAAGGCAGAGGGAGGAAGGAGATAAATAAGTAAGGTGGGACGGTAAAGGAGAAAAAATTGCGCGGTTCCGCAGCCGGAATCACGCCCTCGTTTTCGCCAGATGCAATTCACCGAGGACGTATCGGTGACTAATTTTAGATAATAGCAGTTTGCGCACTCTTCTGGTCCCAACGGAGCGCGGGGAGATGCATTGGAAATAGATACGGCGCGCAGCTTCCTCCCCGGAGCTCCTCCACGCGTCGTTGCATCGAATGCATTTCGCGAACAACGATGAATCAAATTCCGTGAGAGTAAATCGACCCTCGGAGGAAGTGGAAGCAATGAAGCGGTTCGTCGTCGATGAAACGATGATATTCGCCGGGACCGACGACATCTGAGCCCGGCGAGACTCTCGGCATCAGAGGAGACGGATAGAGGCGTCAGTAAAAACGTGGAACTCGATGACGGGCAATCGGTTCATCGCACTAATCCGAGCCCCGGCGTGCACAAACAGGAAAACATTCGTTTGTTCGCGGCGCCCCAGAATACATAAGACGCAGCCACGCATGTCTATACGTCGGAGCACCCACCCACGCGTGCACACAACACGCGGCATTGTGTGTACACGCGGGGCAACTCTAAATCACGGCGTCAAAGCCGAATTAACAGTCCGCAGCCTCTGCTGCGGCCCGTCACGTTTCCAAGCCTTCCACAACCCCTGCGTTACACACCGGATACCGCACCGTCCCCTTCCAGCCGCGCTCTCGACTAATGGATTTCATCGTTTCTCTTAATACTCGTTTAAAAACATAAAATCATCAAAGTTGTCAGTCTAATTATCACTGAGATGTCAAAAATATTAGAAATAAAAAACATAATACGTACAGTATTAAAAGTTTCAAAACATAAAATTAAATTGATTATTCTATGATCTTTTTCTATTCAAGATATTCAAGTCATTAGGAATATTTGTGTACGGGAATAGCTAGTCATCGCAAGACAGTCGACGGATTCACAGACAATTAGTCGTTCGATGTGCACGTATGCGGCGCACCTGACCCGAATTTGATTTGTCCGGATGTTGCGGGATATGGCTGGATTACCGGATGTGTCGACTATCATGCCATAATTTCGTCGACCCTGTTTGTCGGGTGATTTCATGGTGCTAGCGCGCTGTTTGAGGGGTGGGACAAACGCGGCCGTAGGGTGGACGTTATGAGGGATTAACCCAGTCGAACCAGTGAAATTTGCCTTGGTCTTTGATATCGAACCAATAAAATGGACGCGGTAGAACGGAACAGGGGGAGAATTAATTAAGAGGCCAGATATTTGATATTCGTTTTGTTTCTGGCGCCGCTCAGCGTGTGATTAAATTATTCCATTAAGAGAGCTTCGAAATAATCAGGCGTTACATTTCAATAAAAATTATCATATCGAGTCCGATGCAGGTGCGTGTGCTTACCCATCGCTTGGGTTTCCAGATAATTCATAATGAATCGGGAAAATTATACCACACTCGTATGAATCATGGTAATTATTACGGAAGATTGTAAAAAATTCGCGGCGCATTAATACGCACTTCCGCACCGCGGAGCATTTAGACCTGTTAAACGTAATTACGATTATTAATCGAGCCATCAAGAATGTATCAATTTCTTGACTCATTAACGAATTGGAGATCGTTTAATTTCAGTTATCGAGTCGCCTTTATCGCGCGGTAGTTTCGTTTCTCTTCGTTAACGTCATCAGATATCGCGACACGATAAGAACTTACGATCCTCCCTAGTTATGCGTGTATGTTTCCGATACGTTGCGACTCGTGGCGCAATTTTCCCCAGGCGCAATGACCACGCGAGACACGGAGAATTCCCGTATCGGCGGAACACCGCCGACGCGACGCTTCGTTATTACAGCCGCGAAAATTCGTTTTAATTGCGTGAACGATCGTGAAAGTCGATAACGCGGCAGATAGGCATACGCGGCGTGTTCGGCTTTTACGCGGCGTAATCCTCGGCCCGGGACACGTGTAAAAAGAATCGATCGGTCCGAAAATG
The DNA here is from genome assembly GCA_019453355.1 of Ceratina japonica. Classification (NCBI taxonomy): domain Eukaryota; kingdom Metazoa; phylum Arthropoda; class Insecta; order Hymenoptera; family Apidae; genus Ceratina; species Ceratina japonica. Next base: position 134,839 of record SMSR01016118.1, on the reverse strand, counting down.
GTGGCAAAACGTCCGACCGCGGGCTCATCTGTGGAAACAAAAAATGTTTCCGGCCACTCACTTCGCGTGAGAAGTATCTGCCTTTTCTCTTTTTCCCTTCCGCCGCGATAACAATAATTATATTCCCCTATGGTTCGCGTTTGCCTCTATGCACGCCCCGGCGGCAGCGCGACGCTTGTAAATTCACTCGGCGAGGGTTTGATTTGATAATTTTTATCCGCAGCGGATAAATAAATTATACGTATATGGAAATGAAAGTGTACGGGCAAACGCGGTGGCACAACCGGACTAAATAAATTCTTTGTCGCCGTCGTCCGCTCCCGACGCCCGTTTTCCGCGAATAAAATGCAATCTAGAATATTACACATATCGCTCCGGTTACTGAACAAACAAAGCTGCCCGGTATATGAAAACAAAGTTATTACGCGCGATGTAAAAAAACAGAGAGGGAGAGAGGAAAAAAAGAACATTGAGTAACGAATTTGTTCGCGCAGAAGTCACGTACACCTTGTTTTTCACCGACACCGAGAAAATATTGTGAATTCATTTACTTAAATGACGTCATTTATTAAGCTGTTCAACTGCTGCTTTTACGCAGCACTATCAATTACGCGTTATGGGAACCTCTGATGCTTTTAATTATCTCGTCGACGAAGTCCTAATTATATGAATTCTTCTTTTAACGTGACATTAATTATGCTGCGTCTTGCCTCGTCCCTTGTTCGACAACCTTCTTACCATCTTTTAACATTCAGAAATTGTATAACGCGGCATCCATGTGTCACGTTTTTAGAAACACCCGCTAGAACAGTAATTTATGTATATAATAACGCTGGTTTAACGGGTGTGCATCAACTGCTTCTCCGTATCCGTTGAAAAAATAGAAACCATTTATCTTTGAGAGGGATCGTTAATGTGAGAAGAATTCGGTGAATGGAACGACGGAGAAAAGCATGTCCCGCTCGAAGCCGGTTGTAAAAAAGCCGGAGCGGAGCGGGTGGTGATCGGGCCGCGGAGCTCGACCGAAATTGGCTGGGAATCGGGTCGTTTGGGGGGGTTGTGTAAATCCGCGAGACCATAACGGGCTGGAAAACGAGAACTCCCGTTCAAGTTTCGTTAGCACTTGAAACTCCGTCGAACGGTTTCTAACTACCTGAAGGAGGAGAAATCCAGGCTGCGTGTTCGCCTTGAACGAGGAAGCTAACTCTCGATGTTGTCTCCGAAAAATGTAACCCTCTCCGATAACTAACTTTAACCCCCTCGTAACGTCACGCAACTTATTAGAAGCAACACATTAAAGCGATCAACGTTCAATTACTCTACGTTAAACCTTATGACGTAATGAAATGCTTTTTAGAACTAAATTTATAATAGAGGACCTTAAGGTTGTATGAAACCTTACATGAAGAGAAAGACGAAACATTGACATTTTTATGGTACGATTTCAATATTCAAGAAAACACTGTACAAAATTTAGCAGATAATCATTAATGATTGAATGTGTACACTTGGACGTGTCTTTAATTCAACCATGAATGACAACCAAATGATAGAGGAATGTAAAAATAATCAAAACTGAAAGAGTAATATACAAACGGATCGAAATGTTGGGAGTTCACGATTTTAATGGACGTAGGACACGGGATGATTCTACATTCACCGTTACACGCGCGGCAACGCGAACTCCGTGCATAACTTCGTTAATGAAACGCTGTTGGAGAAATTCGCGGTCGCGTTGTCGGTGCTTTTCGCCGGATTGAATCAATTCGTCGGCGGGATTGCAGCGAGATAAAATAACAATGGAACGGATGAAACGTCGCTGGCGGTGACTTAATTTCAGGTGTAAATCCAAGACCCAAGAAATGCCAATTTCATTTTCATTATTCCCTTTGAATTCTTCGCGTCGCGGGATGATCGTCGCGCGGGACGATTCAGGTTTCTTCTATTTTTAATGTCCAGGAAGCCGGCGGTTCGCTCAGAGGAACTTGGAACTTGCTTACGTTAGTAAACAAGGTGTTTTAATTAATTTGAAAAAATTTCAAGAACGAATAGCATGAGACAACAAAGATACTTCGTTATTTAATTTATGCTCGATATGAAGGCACCGACAATCCGTTTTATCTTATCGTCAGAGAAAAAAGCTTAATTTAATCCGCCTTTAGCAAATAATGGAATTAAAAGTTTATACCACGAGCAGTCTCGTCATTTTTGTTAGTAATGAAAGAATCGCGTTTTCGTAATCGAATAAATGAAGTTACTGCGATTCTACGGATTTAAATTAAAAAATCTCAGTAATTCATGTTAAATGTAGAAATTCTGTCACGAATTATTAACACGCGGATAACATGAAAGCTTTGATTTTTTTATCTTGAGTTGATGGAATCAGTGTACGTATCGGGCTAGAGGGATAATCTTATCAAATGGATTCAGTAATGCAATATTACCATAGAACCCCCTACGAGGGAAACTTATGAGACCACAACGGAGATTAACACGCATCGAAGCAAGCAACAAGTAAACCCTCCGTCTCCCTTTCCTGCAACGACCGGTCTTCGCCGTGTCTCTCTCTCTCTCTCTCTCCCGTGATGTGTTTTATTCCGACACAATCGAGTCTTTTAAGCGCTCCTGCCGCGAAGAAGATTGCGAAATGGGGCGCGGCCGGTCACCCGGATTCTCGAGTGCAATCCGAAACGTTCCGGACGACTTCTAATTAGAGTGGCTCGTCTATCTATCTCTGGAGATCGTGCGCGCCGAAATTTTCGTTTCTGTCGTCGTTCACCGCGCCAAGCCGAAGAAAACGACGCGGTGGGACGACTCGAAAGACGGAGGCAGAACGGGAGAGAGGGAGAGAGAGACGAGAAAGAGCAGTGAATCATTCCATGAGCATAAATTAGCGAACCGTCGCAACGCCGGTTAATTAATTAAGGTAAATTGTCCTAAGCGTAAGTAACTGCCGGCGCCTGGGTCACTCCTCTCAGCTCACTCGGTTCTCCTCTTCCTGGATAACCAGGACTCTCTTCGAGCTGTCTGGCTGCATGATGAGTTTCCGGAAGACCGACTCTCCTTCTACGCGGTTTCTTCTCTCACCGGTTTGACACCGCCCTTTTTGGGACCATTGTCTCTCGCCCCTCGGAGACCGAACCGAGCCGAGGGTGGAAATGTATCTCGTCGGAAAGAGCCCCGACGACGACGACGACTCTCTCCTCGAGATTTATCGCCGGGGTGTCTCGCTCCCATGATGAAGTTTATTCTGTGCTTTCATTTTACCGGGACTTGATTCAACACAGGATGGGTTTTGATTTGAAGGTATTACCAAGTGATTCCACGGATTTAACGCATCCACTCCTCAAGATTTCAGTCGGAATTCATGCGAAAGTTCGAGCGGAATTAGGTGGTGCTTTTCGAGTCCGTCGCGACGAAGGACAAACATGCCAATTAAACGGTGTTTGTTTCGTCGCGTTAATTTCCGCCGAGATGACAAACTCTTTGATGACGATTTGTAAAACTGAGAAAAAGAAAAGGGAAGGAACGAAAGTAGCCGCGCGAATGCAAAGTATAAGCGTATGCGTTTCAAGGAGAGAGAGAGAGAGAGAGAGAGGCCAAGGATGAAGACTCCGTGGGAGACCAATCAGAAACTTTAATTGCTTTTCTACCCTCGTTAACTCTATACCCCAACGTTACACAAACACGGTTACATAGATTATTTTGCAATTTTACTCTCTATTCGTTGTACAATTTACGCGGAGGTCTTATTAATGCACGATTCGCTCGAATTTCGCAGATTCCCGCGTGCAATTTTAAATGTATCACACAGTTTCTCCCGGTCGCGCATTAAATACCGAGGAAACTTCTTCGCGAATAACCGGGGGAAAATTAAATATGTAACGAGGATGAACTTTTCGCCCAACTAATTTCCCTAAACTGACGCGGCGAACGTTTCGACGCACGCTGTTACGTTATTTACGTATAAATAGTTGTGTCGCTGCGTTCAGAAAGCCAAGCCGACCGGGGTTTTTTCTGAATTTTAAACGGCCCCACGAGTACCCGCCGTGTAACGTCGAACTTGCCGCAGGAATTATTTAACTTTTAAATTTATTAATTTACATTCCCTTCCAACCGCTTATGTTTGCGTCTCGCAGCGAAACTGTGTTTTTAAATGAATCCGTTATTCCGGGTCGAAGTTTAAGTCGTCCACGGCCTCCCCTCATTGAAATCATAACTAACTTGAAAAATTGCAAATTTCCCGGCCGAACCTCGTCGCACAAAGAGAGAGAGAGAGAGAGAAATCTTATCATTTGTTTTGAGGTTTCGAAAATGTTCCGCGGAAAGAGTTCGAACATGTGATTATTTGTACAACTAGCCCCGAGCACTGCTTTAGCTCAGTGTTCTCATTCGAAACCGAGTTTGGACGCGACTGTTTATGCTACTGAAAGCAGATGTTTGATTCACAACCCGGCAACTACATTCGAGAAGCCGACTAATATCGCTCGTTGCGTCCATTACACGCGGGTAAATACTATTTACTATCTACTCTGCTGGAACTGTCAACCGTCGTAAAACACATCTAGACCTGCGTTACGCCTTCATCATTTATGCGCGGTATTAATTTGCACATCATGTAAATGTTTCGTAGCAATTAGATTTTAATCAAATAGAGAAAAACCCAAGTAAAAGCTGGCCTGATTCAATTAAACGGCTGAAGAATAAAAAGGAGGGAGAGCAAGGTTTTTGATCAGGCAAAGATTCCAATTTAATTAAAATCAGCCGGTTGATTATGCGGCTCGCCGCGCGAACGATTTAATTCGATTTTATCTTTTAATTGTAACCGGTGATACAAAGAAACGTTCAAATTAGATCGGGCCGGCGTGCACCGTCCGTGAAACGAACGGAGGGGGTGGTGGCCGCGAGGCGGCCGCCGCGGCGGATGGAAAAAATTGTCGAGCGTGTTTTCTCTGACACAGATTTAACGGAAGTGCTTATGCAGCCGGGCACATTTGGAATTGCTGGCGAAGCTCGAGCCCGCTGCGGCCGCCGCCGACCAGCACGGACATTTATGGTAACACGTGCGTGTCATAAAGCCGGTGTTTCCACGAAAAAACATGGAAACGAAGACGGACACGGAGGCGGTCTTATTTCGAAAATAAATTCATCCCGGATGCGTGTCACTCGTGGGTCTCCTTCGCTCAGTCTTTTTTGCAAAAGAAAATTAGACGGGGACCCAAGGTCTGCGAGGGTATTTAATTCTCGAAGGTTTGCACGCTTCTTTAAACACCGGAGAATCAATGAAAAAGTAAATATTAATATAGTGTACAGATTTGGACAGTGAAGTTTAGCCACCTTCGCGTTTGTGTGCGTTCCCTAGCGGGACACATTGAAATTTCAATATGTATGTATATATCGAAATTTCAATGTGTCCCGCTGGGGAACGCACACAAACGCGAAGGTGGCTAAACTTCACTGTCCGCGATTGTACAAAGAGGTCCGCTTCAAAATTTCTTTTTACTCATTTCGTAATTATTTATAATTACAAAGTAGATAATTGAAAGATGTGCGAATATTCAAAGTATTAAATGATTGTTTTAATAATATTAATTTTTGTCGCTTACTTGTTAAAGCAAAAATAATGAGACTGTAGTTGAATATTAAAAAACTGCGAGGCAGACACCACAATCCATAAGCCGAGACAATTCCACAAAGGGCAGAACCGGTGGTGGTAGGAGTTTTAAGCAGATATTCAATTCCACTGGAAAACGGATGGCTAAATTGTCAAAATCGTAACAAAGCAGGGAACGGACATTGTAGTAATGAATGGCGCGCCGTTGAGAAAACAGAATGTCGTCCTGCGTAATGCAATATGAGGGTAGAAATTTAATTTTACTTTACAAATCTTCTGTCCGTAGTTAGTGTGAACAATTAAAGAGCAATTGTTAACTGCAATTTCCCCTGAGCTCTCGACTCTTTCAAGCTCTCCACGCTCCACTTATTCCGCCGTTTAACAAAATAACCTCTTGACCAAAACAAATTATATTAAACGTAACAGTAAAACTACAAATGTTTATTCTCGTCGAGCCTACCCAGATAGACAATATTCTGAAAATTTACGACAAATTTGCTGACTATTGCATGAAATATACGTAAGTGTATATTATATGTATAGTATAGTGTAAAAAATAAATAAATATGCACTATGCAGTGTAATGATCACAAATTGCCTTCATAAGTTTACATCAAATTAACAACATATATTGTGGGTATATTGAGAAAATTGATATGAATGTAACAATGTCAAACCAGTGATCAAAAATATTATAAATGTATTTGTTCATTGCATGATTACGAGTTGAATTCACGAAATGATACCAAATTTGTGTAAATATATTTATTCCAATAAAATTTGCNTATAACGCGGCATCCATGTGTCACGTTTTTAGAAACACCCGCTAGAACAGTAATTTATGTATATAATAACGCTGGTTTAACGGGTGTGCATCAACTGCTTCTCCGTATCCGTTGAAAAAATAGAAACCATTTATCTTTGAGAGGGATCGTTAATGTGAGAAGAATTCGGTGAATGGAACGACGGAGAAAAGCATGTCCCGCTCGAAGCCGGTTGTAAAAAAGCCGGAGCGGAGCGGGTGGTGATCGGGCCGCGGAGCTCGACCGAAATTGGCTGGGAATCGGGTCGTTTGGGGGGGTTGTGTAAATCCGCGAGACCATAACGGGCTGGAAAACGAGAACTCCCGTTCAAGTTTCGTTAGCACTTGAAACTCCGTCGAACGGTTTCTAACTACCTGAAGGAGGAGAAATCCAGGCTGCGTGTTCGCCTTGAACGAGGAAGCTAACTCTCGATGTTGTCTCCGAAAAATGTAACCCTCTCCGATAACTAACTTTAACCCCCTCGTAACGTCACGCAACTTATTAGAAGCAACACATTAAAGCGATCAACGTTCAATTACTCTACGTTAAACCTTATGACGTAATGAAATGCTTTTTAGAACTAAATTTATAATAGAGGACCTTAAGGTTGTATGAAACCTTACATGAAGAGAAAGACGAAACATTGACATTTTTATGGTACGATTTCAATATTCAAGAAAACACTGTACAAAATTTAGCAGATAATCATTAATGATTGAATGTGTACACTTGGACGTGTCTTTAATTCAACCATGAATGACAACCAAATGATAGAGGAATGTAAAAATAATCAAAACTGAAAGAGTAATATACAAACGGATCGAAATGTTGGGAGTTCACGATTTTAATGGACGTAGGACACGGGATGATTCTACATTCACCGTTACACGCGCGGCAACGCGAACTCCGTGCATAACTTCGTTAATGAAACGCTGTTGGAGAAATTCGCGGTCGCGTTGTCGGTGCTTTTCGCCGGATTGAATCAATTCGTCGGCGGGATTGCAGCGAGATAAAATAACAATGGAACGGATGAAACGTCGCTGGCGGTGACTTAATTTCAGGTGTAAATCCAAGACCCAAGAAATGCCAATTTCATTTTCATTATTCCCTTTGAATTCTTCGCGTCGCGGGATGATCGTCGCGCGGGACGATTCAGGTTTCTTCTATTTTTAATGTCCAGGAAGCCGGCGGTTCGCTCAGAGGAACTTGGAACTTGCTTACGTTAGTAAACAAGGTGTTTTAATTAATTTGAAAAAATTTCAAGAACGAATAGCATGAGACAACAAAGATACTTCGTTATTTAATTTATGCTCGATATGAAGGCACCGACAATCCGTTTTATCTTATCGTCAGAGAAAAAAGCTTAATTTAATCCGCCTTTAGCAAATAATGGAATTAAAAGTTTATACCACGAGCAGTCTCGTCATTTTTGTTAGTAATGAAAGAATCGCGTTTTCGTAATCGAATAAATGAAGTTACTGCGATTCTACGGATTTAAATTAAAAAATCTCAGTAATTCATGTTAAATGTAGAAATTCTGTCACGAATTATTAACACGCGGATAACATGAAAGCTTTGATTTTTTTATCTTGAGTTGATGGAATCAGTGTACGTATCGGGCTAGAGGGATAATCTTATCAAATGGATTCAGTAATGCAATATTACCATAGAACCCCCTACGAGGGAAACTTATGAGACCACAACGGAGATTAACACGCATCGAAGCAAGCAACAAGTAAACCCTCCGTCTCCCTTTCCTGCAACGACCGGTCTTCGCCGTGTCTCTCTCTCTCTCTCTCCCGTGATGTGTTTTATTCCCACACAATCGAGTCTTTTAAGCGCTCCTGCCGCGAAGAAGATTGTGAAATGGGGCGCGGCCGGTCACCCGGATTCTCGAGTGCAATCCGAAACGTTCCGGACGACTTCTAATTAGAGTGGCTCGTCTATCTATCTCTGGAGATCGTGCGCGCCGAAATTTTCGTTTCTGTCGTCGTTCACCGCGCCAAGCCGAAGAAAACGACGCGGTGGGACGACTCGAAAGACGGAGGCAGAACGGGAGAGAGGGAGAGAGAGACGAGAAAGAGCAGTGAATCATTCCATGAGCATAAATTAGCGAACCGTCGCAACGCCGGTTAATTAATTAAGGTAAATTGTCCTAAGCGTAAGTAACTGCCGGCGCCTGGGTCACTCCTCTCAGCTCACTCGGTTCTCCTCTTCCTGGATAACCAGGACTCTCTTCGAGCTGTCTGGCTGCATGATGAGTTTCCGGAAGACCGACTCTCCTTCTACGCGGTTTCTTCTCTCACCGGTTTGACACCGCCCTTTTTGGGACCATTGTCTCTCGCCCCTCGGAGACCGAACCGAGCCGAGGGTGGAAATGTATCTCGTCGGAAAGAGCCCCGACGACGACGACGACTCTCTCCTCGAGATTTATCGCCGGGGTGTCTCGCTCCCATGATGAAGTTTATTCTGTGCTTTCATTTTACCGGGACTTGATTCAACACAGGATGGGTTTTGATTTGAAGGTATTACCAAGTGATTCCACGGATTTAACGCATCCACTCCTCAAGATTTCAGTCGGAATTCATGCGAAAGTTCGAGCGGAATTAGGTGGTGCTTTTCGAGTCCGTCGCGACGAAGGACAAACATGCCAATTAAACGGTGTTTGTTTCGTCGCGTTAATTTCCGCCGAGATGACAAACTCTTTGATGACGATTTGTAAAACTGAGAAAAAGAAAAGGGAAGGAACGAAAGTAGCCGCGCGAATGCAAAGTATAAGCGTATGCGTTTCAAGGAGAGAGAGAGAGAGAGAGAGAGGCCAAGGATGAAGACTCCGTGGGAGACCAATCAGAAACTTTAATTGCTTTTCTACCCTCGTTAACTCTATACCCCAACGTTACACAAACACGGTTACATAGATTATTTTGCAATTTTACTCTCTATTCGTTGTACAATTTACGCGGAGGTCTTATTAATGCACGATTCGCTCGAATTTCGCAGATTCCCGCGTGCAATTTTAAATGTATCACACAGTTTCTCCCGGTCGCGCATTAAATACCGAGGAAACTTCTTCGCGAATAACCGGGGGAAAATTAAATATGTAACGAGGATGAACTTTTCGCCCAACTAATTTCCCTAAACTGACGCGGCGAACGTTTCGACGCACGCTGTTACGTTATTTACGTATAAATAGTTGTGTCGCTGCGTTCAGAAAGCCAAGCCGACCGGGGTTTTTTCTGAATTTTAAACGGCCCCACGAGTACCCGCCGTGTAACGTCGAACTTGCCGCAGGAATTATTTAACTTTTAAATTTATTAATTTACATTCCCTTCCAACCGCTTATGTTTGCGTCTCGCAGCGAAACTGTGTTTTTAAATGAATCCGTTATTCCGGGTCGAAGTTTAAGTCGTCCACGGCCTCCCCTCATTGAAATCATAACTAACTTGAAAAATTGCCGGCCGAACCTCGTCGCGCAAAGAGAGAGAGAGAAAGAAATCTTATCATTTGTTTTGAGGTTTCGAAAATGTTCCGCGGAAAGAGTTCGAACATGTGATTATTTGTACAACTAGCCCCGAGCACTGCTTTAGCTCAGTGTTCTCATTCGAAACCGAGTTTGGACGCGACTGTTTATGCTACTGAAAGCAGATGTTTGATTCACAACCCGGCAACTACATTCGAGAAGCCGACTAATATCGCTCGTTGCGTCCATTACACGCGGGTAAATACTATTTACTATCTACTCTGCTGGAACTGTCAACCGTCGTAAAACACATCTAGACCTGCGTTACGCCTTCATCATTTATGCGCGGTATTAATTTGCACATCATGTAAATGTTTCGTAGCAATTAGATTTTAATCAAATAGAGAAAAACCCAAGTAAAAGCTGGCCTGATTCAATTAAACGGCTGAAGAATAAAAAGGAGGGAGAGCAAGGTTTTTGATCAGGCAAAGATTCCAATTTAATTAAAATCAGCCGGTTGATTATGCGGCTCGCCGCGCGAACGATTTAATTCGATTTTATCTTTTAATTGTAACCGGTGATACAAAGAAACGTTCAAATTAGATCGGGCCGGCGTGCACCGTCCGTGAAACGAACGGAGGGGGTGGTGGCCGCGAGGCGGCCGCCGCGGCGGATGGAAAAAATTGTCGAGCGTGTTTTCTCTGACACAGATTTAACGGAAGTGCTTATGCAGCCGGGCACATTTGGAATTGCTGGCGAAGCTCGAGCCCGCTGCGGCCGCCGCCGACCAGCACGGACATTTATGGTAACACGTGCGTGTCATAAAGCCGGTGTTTCCACGAAAAAACATGGAAACGAAGACGGACACGGAGGCGGTCTTATTTCGAAAATAAATTCATCCCGGATGCGTGTCACTCGTGGGTCTCCTTCGCTCAGTCTTTTTTGCAAAAGAAAATTAGACGGGGACCCAAGGTCTGCGAGGGTATTTAATTCTCGAAGGTTTGCACGCTTCTTTAAACACCGGAGAATCAATGAAAAAGTAAATATTAATATAGTGTACAGATTTGGACAGTGAAGTTTAGCCACCTTCGCGTTTGTGTGCGTTCCCTAGCGGGACACATTGAAATTTCAATATGTATGTATATATCGAAATTTCAATGTGTCCCGCTGGGGAACGCACACAAACGCGAAGGTGGCTAAACTTCACTGTCCGCGATTGTACAAAGAGGTCCGCTTCAAAATTTCTTTTTACTCATTTCGTAATTATTTATAATTACAAAGTAGATAATTGAAAGATGTGCGAATATTCAAAGTATTAAATGATTGTTTTAATAATATTAATTTTTGTCGCTTACTTGTTAAAGCAAAAATAATGAGACTGTAGTTGAATATTAAAAAACTGCGAGGCAGACACCACAATCCATAAGCCGAGACAATTCCACAAAGGGCAGAACCGGTGGTGGTAGGAGTTTTAAGCAGATATTCAATTCCACTGGAAAACGGATGGCTAAATTGTCAAAATCGTAACAAAGCAGGGAACGGACATTGTAGTAATGAATGGCGCGCCGTTGAGAAAACAGAATGTCGTCCTGCGTAATGCAATATGAGGGTAGAAATTTAATTTTACTTTACAAATCTTCTGTCCGTAGTTAGTGTGAACAATTAAAGAGCAATTGTTAACTGCAATTTCCCCTGAGCTCTCGACTCTTTCAAGCTCTCCACGCTCCACTTATTTCGCCGTTTAACAAAACAACCTCTTGACCAAAACAAATTATATTAAACGTAACAGTAAAACTACAAATGTTTATTCTCGTCGAGCCTACCCAGATAGACAATATTCAGAAAATTTACGACAAATTTGCTGACTATTGCATGAAATATACAGTGTAAAAAATAAATAAATATGCACTAAGCAGTGTAATGATCACAAATTGCCTTCATAAGTTTACATCAAATTAACAACATATATTGTGGGTATATTGAGAAAATTGATATGAATGTAACAATGTCAAACCAGTGATAAAAAATATTATAAATGTATTTGTTCATTGCATGATTACGTGTTGAATTCACGAAATGATACCAAATTTGTGTAAATATATTTATTCCAATAAAATTTGCTGCAAATTGTTTCCAATTTTTGATAAATTAATTTATACACCTTATAACAATCGTCAAAGTCTATCTGGATAGTTTATGGATTTTTATTTCTCAATCCTTGAATTTCTCGTTTGAAATTAAAACATTCCGATCTGAAATTGAATCTTGGTTTTCGCGTTTTTCAAATTACAATACCAATATTTATTTAATAAATTCCCGAAATTAGCGCGAATGAAATTGGAGGTTTATTTCCAAAAGCTGGTTGTTTTGAATGTAGAACCCAAATCCGCGAAGCAGACCGGAAGCTTTCGATTGGACGAAAAACGGTTTCGATTGCCCGAAGAGACGACGAGTTGCGAGCGATCGGTGTGCAGAGCTCGTTAACGCGTCCGCGTTCAATCGAATTGAGCGTATTGGGCACGACGTCGATTAAAATTCTCTACATTAATTATCGACCGTTAGATTGGAACGTGAAACGCAGTTAATTGACGGCGAATGGAATTTCGATGATTGCGACGTGCGACTGTCGCCTCCACGTGACAAAACCGACTTCGAGAGGAGTGAGAAAAAAAAACAGATATCGAAGCGACACTGTTTCATCATTTAAATATCGTATCTAAATTCATTGGGCATAAAATCGATCGCGGTTCGTAGCCATTTTAATTTCGATGACTTCCCCGATTCAAAATTAAAATTATTAGATTTATTAAGTATTTTTCAATCAATCTTCCCTAGGAAATAAGCCGTATATTATATTGCACGTGCAATTAATCTCGATCAAAATGGTTTTCTCCCGTTTTCGTTCGCGTAATTGATTTCTTGACAACGAAATATTGTTACTGCGATAATGGGTATAGATTCGCTTACGTTCAAATGAGAATGTCCAATACACGTATCAAACAGGGCTGTACGTAGCAATTTATATGTTGAATACAATAACTCACGGCCGTGCAACGTTCAATACGAACTTTATCAACCTCCGCATTCAAGTATTGAATGATATACGTACTTTTGTCGACGAGCACGGATTGCTACCCATATGAACTGCAACAACGTCACAAACACTGAAATTGTGACAGTTCAAACGGAGAAACGCCCGTCCAATTCTCTTACGCAATATCGTCAATTTGCAAATGTTACAGATATTTGCAGGGAGATCTAATAATAGATAGATCGAGATAAAAAATACGACTTCGTATAACACAAATGTTTTGATATGCTAAGATATATTTACTTCGACGACTCTCTAAACACAATTACCGCGTCTGACGGTTCTGTCCTCTCTGTTATCGTTACGTAAAAAAAGCTTGTCCTGCGCGTAAGAAAAAACATTTTTATCGTTCTAAAATTGACTCGTCACGAGGCACGGGACGCGCAGAGAGCCGTAGGAATTCTTAAAGAGATGGAGATGGCGACGCCTAGGCGGTCGGTGGAGAGATTTGTGGGGAAAAGTTTGGCAAAATTGAGACGACCCGGAGCTTGATGAGCGTATCGTGATTTATGCGGTTCATTTCTCAGGTAGGATTGTCCGAGTTCATATCGCGGAACGAATTCTTGGAACTTTCCTCTATTTCCCTGTTGAAGAATCGCGTCGTCGCTCCTCTTTCTCTCCTCATATTTTTTTCTTCTACTCGAGAGGAAAAAAAAACGCAGCGATATCGTCGGTCTCTGAATGTACGCTTTTTACATCCATCCGTCGTTCTAATTTAAAAACTGACCTAAAGGAAACGCGCCGCCGGACGGTCAGATGATGGAGTAGAATATCTAATTTTTAAAAGACAAGAAATCGTTGATACACTTCCGTAACAGAAATGCTAGTAATGAAATCGTGTATCAAATTTCGATTCGTCGAGCAATAATGGATAACGTTGCACGAAGCGCAGAGGAAAAAACTGAAAAATCTAGTTGAACGCACTATAACCGGTCAGTTACTACAATTTCCAATTATTTCGAGGAATCCAGGAACGGGGGAAAAAACAACTGACTGTCGGTAAATATCTGAGAGAAATTTCGATGCGGTCGCTGTTGACTGAGGTTGCGAATTCCGAAATGACCACTCGGAAGCTCCACGAGTAAACAGAAAAGACGAGACGACAACAACAGCTGTGGACAGCGCAGCGAATAGTGGAGGAATACGGGAAAGAGGTATTCGTTTAACGAAGCGCAAAAGAGAGTAAGATGACGATCGAATACCAACCGGAGAAAATCGTGACAGGCAGCGCGGCGCAGATGCCCAAATACACCAGCAACACTGTCCAACTGTGACGCGGTTCCTGGCGTAGGTCCAGCTTTTTCCCGCCCGCTAGGCCGCCGCCGTTCCTTGGCCCCGTCATCGTGCCGCGTGCCGCATAGTTTTCGTCCTGGCCACGTAAACCTCGCCGCCTCCGCCGCCGTATTAGCCACGGGGAACTCGAACAATGCCCCTCCTGTGGCCGCGCGCTTCCTTCCTTCTTCCCGTGCTCTTCTTTCGCACCCGAGTGACGCGGGACTTGGAGGAAACGATCTCGAAGCGCGTAACCTCCTCGGCACTAACATTCCACTCACCGCCCGGCTCTTCGCGCTTCACATCTGGGCCACTTTTTGCATCAACACCGAGCCATACAATATGCTATGTGGGCTGCACACACTGTTAACACGTTCTTTATTTACGGCTCGAAAGACGTCCGCGATAAGAGATAAACGCGAACGAGGGATGAAGAGTCAAGGAAGATTCGCGCGTGTGTACGAGGTCGGGTGTTAAAGTGTTAACACTTGGCGCGTGACGTTTTTGCGACGAGGTTCGCGCGCGGCTCGCGATAAGAGCTCATTTACCTATAGGAGGTGCTCCCAGGCGAAAGCTCCAGGATATAGTTCACTGAAGAATCCGCCGGCTTTCTTCGGGGCGAATCCACTGCGAGCGCGGCGGTGTGGGGCGGCTCACGGAGTAATAGTTTTTAACTGCATTTTTATCTCTTAATAACGTGCCGGCGTTACCGAGGAGCATCGCGATACCGAGTTGGGATCAAGGATCGATGCCGCACCTCGCGGGTCGCGCTCGGGCTTCTGAAAAATTGAGATCGTGCAACTTTCTGTAAACGCGAGTTCTGCCCTTGTTTTGTTAGTTTTAAAAGGGACACGCTGCAGCGGAATGTTTTAATACAAAATAGCGGATGTTTAAGTTTAATATGAGACAACTATTGCGAAATTAATTCTATCTAAACGTCTGCCACCGAAATTGAATGATAATATCGCGGAAATAAATTGGCGAATGAATTCTGATGGGACGTCTCTGACCAGGCTCGCGACGAGACAATTAACGTTGATTAATTTTCAGGCGTCACCGCTTGTTTCAAATGGAACAATTACAATTTTTATTCGTAATGTCTCGTAAAAAATATGGTTGATTTTTATTATCTCTCTTTATTTTCATCGTACAGATCGTCGGTGCTTTTGATGTCAATCCGGGAACGCGAGCTTATTAACCTGATAAATTAATCAACCGATGAGAATACCCGCAGACAAAACAGTTTTCCCCGATATAACTAAGCGCGGTCGGCGACGGGGTCTTTGAGAAATCAACAGAAACTGGAGCAACGACAGAAAACGCGACAATTTTACTTTCACCGATACTCATAAATTAAACCGTCCGCCGCAGCCGGAATCCTTATGCATTTATTGCCGGCATGCTGAGTGGCCGCGCCGAGCCACGCTATGGAAACACAGTTTACTTGCGCAGCGTGGCGAATCAACTCCGCCGGGTTCGAATTAAAACGGATCCAAGTAGGTAATTACATCGTCTTAATTAATTCTTCAGACACCGTCGGCGGACCGACGTGGCAGCCGGTTCCAACCCCGGGCTGCACGAACACGCCCGTGGAGCGACGACTTGTCACGTCGAGGACGGGCGTAGGGTTATTCGCAGGGAGAACAGAGAACGTTTCTTCGCGTAGGTTAAATTGCACGTGCTCTGAACCCTTTCGCGGAGGGTCTGACAGGACATGCGACGATTTTCCGCGCGACTTGCCGAGCAATTAATAAAAAGACATGTTTCCAAGGAATGTACGAATACACTAAATTCAACGATGAGATTCATTTTTTATTTTTTTATCTAAATTAATTGCTTTGAAATTTCTTCTTTGTTAATTCTTAACCCGCCCTCTCTGTGTTTAAATATAATTTGAAAGTTAAAAAAGCGTCTTCCATCTGGTAAATAAATAACGTTTGTTATTATTTATTTCACGTTTAGAGTTGTGAAAATCGCGGCAAAAACCTCGGTGGCAGCAAGTGTCGCCGTGTAGTCATAGCTCTTCGCGTAGCTTTCTACAAATAGAGACATTTTTCAAATTTGATTTACTATATCGAGGACGTAGTTTCTCCCGGCGGTGTTCCACGGTCGTGTTTCTTATATTTATTTCAGAACGTCGTCAGAAAAATTACGCGCAGTACCAGTGGCCGTGCCGCACGGCGTCTGGGGACATCGGCGGATCAATTTTTAAAGCGCGCCAACGAAACCTCCGGCTCGCAAGGCGAAGGGTCGACGCCGAGAACAATGACAGTGCTGATGCGAGACAGCACCGTTCGCAAATTATCCCTGCGAGGTATTATTAATTAATGGGCTTGTTAAGTCGCGTCGCGTTGCTTCGTGCGCTGCAAAGGGACACGAAAACATGGACTGCTGAGGGTTTGCGTCGCTTGGCTTACCGTCTTAAGAGATTTGTCGAGAAAAGATTTTATATTCCAATTGTCGCCCATTGGAGTCGCTCACAATATGAATTTATTTATAATCGTTCCGCGTCAAGTAACGGGTTATCCAAAAGTACCTTTAGAATGTTGACTAAGAATGTCTATCCAACGCCATGTTTGTTTCTTGTCATATGTCCCTTATAAGTTTCTACAATTTAGATGTACGAATATATATTTAGCTTACTAAAAGTGTATTCAAACTATAAAAAAATAATATGAGAAACTATAAACATTGCAAGTTGCCTGAGTTCCGTGGGAGTGAAAATGACTAATCTCGGTATATGAAGGTATGCTGTATAAAATTTTTCATAAAAAAGAAATAAAAAAAAGAATCTGACTTACAGAATTAGTTATTTGCATATTTTAGAAGAAGTCATCAAAAATTTTAGAACACCAAACGTACTGAAAATGACTGACGATTATAAGAAATCCCAGACAACTCATTTTTACCCACCTTAACATTCTAGAAATGATGCGAGAATCTTGACTTTCACTTTAATCAAATGTTTACACTAAAATAGCAAATCCGAACGTTCTGCACATATCAATAGCGATACTCTAAGCTCGATTCAACAAACGATGATTCTCTTAACAATGGTAGAGTTGAATTCAGCTATGAACCAGCTATTCAATTGACCAAAACACCTATTCACGTTGTTGGCAGGGAACAGTCATGACAAAAATTAGCAAGAAATTCAGATAATACGAATCGGTGTAATATATCAAGCCGCGTTTTAATTCGTACGAAAGTTGTACAAAAATGCTACAAAGCTGTTGGACGTTGAGATGGTTAAAGCTTGGTACGCGGGGACGGTGCGAGGAGGTCGTCAAAATGAAATTTCTAGCAGTTAGAATAGAAAATTCCTCGAAACGGAGCGTTAACGCAATTTGAAAAGGAAAATTCTGCTAGTTTCCTCCGGGCGGAGGCAGGGTTGCATTTAAACCGTACGAGCGAGCAGTTGAAGATATCCGAAGACGAAGAGAGCGGAGAGGGATGGGAATTACGCGTTGCACAGGTGTGCGGCATAGAACGTAAAGCTCCGGTGCACGTAAATCGCGCGTCGCTCTCTGTGTGCGAAGCCTGCGAGACTCCTGGATGTCGTCTGCGCGCGTATCCTCGCGTGAATGTATGTGCGTATGACGCGCGAGCTACGACCACGCTGGGAGTAACGAAATTTTTAGAAGTCGCCAAATTAAAATTCAAGCACTCATATGCCCAAGCCGCCGTAGCTGACCCTCTTATTTCTTGCCCTTGAGACCGACAAAAAAATATTCAAAAGTGAAAGACTGATGTCTCCACGAGAAAATACATCACTTTTCACAAGAAATTTAAGGACGCAATGTTTCATACAAAATCTGTAAACGCTTTTCATCGACAAATCTGTCTAATCTTTCTAACGCTGATTTTTCAATGTAATCAAGAGATTGCTTTTTACAAAGACACCCGGTGCTTTTGAGATTGAAGTAAACGCGATTCTACGGAAAGAAAGTTGGCCGAGAGAAAGAGGGAAGCTTCGTTTTCAAGAAACGGCATAACGATCGGAACTGCCGCTCGTCAGGAGCTGTCAAATCTCGCGAGATCTCCTTTCGTTTGCTATTTATAGAGGATTCTAGTCGACGGTAGCGGTAGCTCGGTAGTGTGGCAGCTCGTGCGTGCATCGTTCTGCATTAGCCGTCTTGTTTCTTCCAGCTTCTCTTTGCTCTTCGCTCGTGTACCTCGTCTTTCGAAGTGGAGCGAGTGCAAAGCCCCTCTGTCCGGGCGTACACATAATTACCAAAGTTAATTAGGACCCCGAAGATGAAAGGGAGTGAGAACGGGGTGCTGGATGATAGCATGCTTGGGCTGTATTAGGGAATAGCAGCATTAAAACCTTGCGAAGCGACGGAAACTTGGCGAAGAAGAATCGAAACGATTTCCACCACGTCAATTTCAAAGAAACTACGGTCGATTAATACGTCGCGAATAATCCTTCATTAAATGATAATAATCGTTTGAATGCAGTCGATGAATTTCTGACGTTTCGTACTGTACACGCGCGTAATGGTAAACGAGGGCAGAGAGGGTTAAGCGTTCGCCCGACCATGTAAATTTCACTTTTACCCGCGGATCGCAATTTTTTATTTCCGGCTCGCTGTTTTCCCAACGATTGCGCTTTGACGCGAACGTGTGTGCACAAAGAACCGCTGTTGCGCCATGCTGCGGTAGCTGCACCCTCCCACGCCGTCAATTTTCCCCTAGCTACCCTCGCGCATTTCGCCGACCGACGCACCAGGCCCTCTGTACTGTTTCCAACTACCCCCCACCGCTACTGGCACTTGAGCACTAGTGCAATTGGTTTTTCGTGTTCGAGGCACTTCGGTGTCCTCGGAATCCTAATTTCGCGTTTTTCATTCCGCACCCTCGCGCCCCGCCCGCCCGCGAGAAGCAGTCTCGGCTCTCTCATCCGGCAGAAACGAAACCACCCAGCCTCCAATATCTGACAGATATCGCGATTTTTTGCGGCTACCGTACACAGACAAATTGAATGAAAACGTTCGGCTGCAGATATCGTACTCGATGAAACGATATCATCTGTACACTTACACACATCGTTACAACAAAAAAACGAGCACGCCTCCCTATAGCTTTACCTCATTCCCTATTTATTCAAGGGCAGAACTTCCCTCATTAAATATTAAATAATGAAAAAGTTCTTTTCACATTTAAAAAAAGAACAGCACTTCTCACTATGAAAACTGTTAATAAAAATCACATTTCACTTTCTGTATTCTTTTTGGGCCGTGATCCATCCGGCTGAAAATCGATCACACGCTTGAGAACGCGGGATCAATCGGCGTACGATCGAAGCGTGCAGAGGCGCGTGGTACCGGCATGGGCGTGTAAGAAGCACTAAATCCTGATGCCCCGACCGCGGCTAACCGGCCCCTCTAACAATAAACTTAGGTGAGAGACGAGAGAGACGCGGGCACGAGCACACGCAGACACCGGAGAAACCGCACGCGTGACACGACAAAGCGGCGCGGCGCTGGGATTGTACGCACGGTCGTGCGTGCGTACGTGCGTGATCCACACTAGCGGGACGCGGACCGACCACTCGAGGCCTCCGAGACCCCGGTGTGGGAGTGTCTGCGGGAACTACAGTCAGGAAGAAGCCGTATGCTTATACTGATCATCTGCACTCGTTTATTGGGTATTAAGCGCGACCCTGCCGGCCGGTGTGCCATTCGTGAAAGCGATCCGTTCTCCACGACGCGGCTTTTCGCTTGCTCTTTTATTGCTGCTCCCCGGGAATTATTTTTTCGGAGGAAGTCCGCGAAGCCCTCCTTCCTCGGAAATGCGGAATTAAATCGGCGGACGAATTGCACATCGGAGCCGGCAACAATGCAGTGGACACGCTAATGCTTACGTCTGTGCCCATAGAACAGGGCATTAAATTAAATTCAGGATTGACATAGAACCCATTTATAGAACGCCCACGCGAATGCCAGTCCGCGCAGTGCACAAAACCGCCCGAAATACTACCGCAAACCGGAGAACTACGTTTGTTCCCCCGTAACGACATGAAACGAGCCGCGCGTTTTCAAACGAAAACTCTTAACGAACGGAGATACCTGTCTCCTACGGGCAACGGAAACGAAACGAAGCCCCGTGGAATGAGACACGCGAACCTCGTGCGAAAATCACGAATGCATAACTGGAAACGCGATCGATTTCGTGCTGATCGAATGCCTATCCCTGATCCTTTCTACCATGACGTTAAGAATCCCACGCTAAATCATATCGAATCGTTGCTTAATCAGGTATGGATTCCACTTTCCCCTCTCGTCCCGATTTCTTAGAAAGATTCAAATATTCATGCCTTCGACGACATGGAACCTCTTACACCTTAAAGACTATGTGTGATAATAGTATTATACAGGGTGAATTGCGAATCGTGATCAGTAGAGATTACTCTGTTATTAGCAGTCCGATCAAAAATGTTTTTATCAGCTCTTGCATGGTTTCCAGAGAACTTTAACGTGATTATACAAGATTACTTTCCAACTCTTTTTTTTAATACTTTTTCAAGCTCACCTGGTGATTCACCTGGTATAGTAGCATTTTTCCTCGTTGAATTCAACTTAAGTTGATAAGAAGGTTTTATCAAATGCATAATTCTTAAATTTTTGAACAGCTATACAGGCGATTTAGCTTTACATAAAACCCAATAAAGTTTCTAGTAGGAAGTACAAGATTCGAGTGGCTTTCCTCTCAACAAAATCCGCTTGAAAATTACACCGAAAATCCTGTGTCGTGTTCCAAGCGATCGGTTCCTGTACAACAGGGGGAGCGTAGCACTTTGAATCCGTGCGGCTCTATTCGCATTTCGCGTCGGTTTGCATTCCACACGCGCGACCGTAGCCGCAGAGACCGGGCCGGTCCACGGTGGATTACACGCGATACCATTCGAGCAGCACGTCGGATCGTCTGCCTGGATGCTGGTCGAAGAAAGAACGCGGCGAAGGAGGGATGGGGGATGGGACACTTGTACCACTCGGGCGTACGTGTGAACGTGCGCGGGGTGGAGCGCGCCGAGATATTATGCAGATAAAATATTCATGGTTATCGGGGCTCGCGATCGGGCACGCCTTTATTTTTCAAGATGAATAGAAATGGTCCCACCTCCACCGCGACCCGTGGGATACGAATTCTTTCCCTACGTGCGATGAGCGAATGAAAAAGGTTAAAGGATCGGTGAATGCTTCCGTGCCTGAAAAGTAATATCGATAACGATTATTTATTATCTGCTGGAAGCCGAGGAAAGGTCGCATCGGTTCAACACGATGTTCTGCATTTGTTAGCACGCAAAATGTAATCAGCATAACGTTTATAGAAAAGCTTGAATAATATTATTAAAAAAATATAACTCTAATCTATAAACTACTTGATTTTGGCTCCGGATTCATTCGGTTCTTGCCGGAAGGATTATTTTATCGTCAACAATTGTTCGTAGTTAGCGGCAGTCGACCTCTATTTCTTCCCTCCAGCGAGAATAGTATCGGAAACGCCGGTTGCTTGGAACTGGTGCGCGAGTTGGCCAGAACTTTTGGCGCGGAAAAACAACCGGCCGGGTTTTGGTAGGCCGCACCGCTGCCAGGAAGTTTCGTTGGTTACGACGACGTTAATGAGCGACAAAGATTACCGGTGGCACCGTTTGGTACGCAGTATCGAAAGCGGAAACGCTCGCTCTCTGCGCTTCGCTCTCCGATAGTTCGGCTCGGACGGTCTATCAGAGAATTGAACGAATTCCGGGAGCGTTTCGGCCAGAAAACGGTCACTGCGATTGATTCGCCGTTTCGCAGTTCAAATGTGTATTTCCGTAGAGTGCAGCTTGATAATGAAAGCAAAATATTGAAGGGGTCGGAGCCGGGAGTACAAATTTTGAAATGAAAACGAATAAGTTAATCGAAGAAATGAACGAGTGATCGCAGAAGAGGGTCCGAAACTGAATTGCAAGGGGATGATTGGCCGATCGGTTTTAACGATATTCCGTCGGATTTAATTGACATTTTTGTACGTTAGACCTGGGCCGGCCTCCTCGAAACGACCCGCCAAGATTTGATTAAAATCCTAATTTACGCGGCCGGAAATTAACTCGATCGCGGACTATAAGTTTGCTGAATTAATTATCAACGGCTTGAAACTCATTATGGAACTATTGAAATTTTCATCATCATACAACTTCTATATTTTCCGAGCTCAATAATCCTTCCCTCCTCGAAATTGAATTAAGCACACTCCTACTGGTGAGGAGCGCGCGACGAGATACCAACGCGTAAAAACGTGCGACGACGCGTCGTCGTCGCGTCGTCGACGGGACAGGATAATACGTGTAGCCGATCACGAATTCGTTTCGTTTCAACGTGGGTACAATAAAGAGGATCGACGACTGGCGTAGTTCTATGTAGGCCGCGACGCGTTTTGAATATTTTTCAGCTGGGGAAATTTCGTTCTGGCCCGTGGAACGAGCGGAGGAGTACAAGAGGCAGAAGCAATAAAAATTCAATCAAGTTCGATGTTGCCCGCGTTTCCCGCCGGTACCAAATTAAATTCAATTAATTCCGTTCAAGTTAGTTATGCGGTCGGCCTAAAAAAATGCAGCCGCCACGGGCCCTGTAATTAAGTCGGCTGTTCCCCGGAAATAATTGGCTGTATAATTGACCGACGGACAAGCCGTGTAAATAATTGCCCCACGTGTTTGGTTGAGGAGAATGTAAATAATTCCGAATGCGGTATTTCGGAGTACATACACGCGCACACGCGTGGGTTTAACGTACTTAATAAGGAGACTCTTAAAGTCAATTAAAATACGATGCACGAACGAATCGTCGCGTTAGCGATTCCATTTAATAATTCGTTCAGCGTTGCGTGTNTAACGTACTTAATAAGGAGACTCTTAAAGTCAATTAAAATACGATGCACGAAAGAATCGTCGCGTTAGCGATTCCATTTAATAATTCGTTCAGCGTTGCGTGTTTTATCGTAAAGAGGATATTAAATTACAATTAAAGGGATCTAAATATGGAAACGCTGGGCTGGAATCGATGAATTTCACGAGACAGAAATAGCGATCGTAAATAGAGGGAAGAGCTACGGGTCGATCCATCTGCAGATAAGGAGAAAATGAAAAACGATGGAACAGTGGCATAGAGACTATTATGCCCGCTCCGTGCAACGCTTGTCTTGGCGAATTCTATTCGCAGCCTTCGCAGCAGATAATATCACGTATGCCAGTCTCTGCGTTAATCACGTAATGGTGGGTGGCGCTAGAATTCGAGTGAAAGCGTCTACAATTTGCAGGTCCTCGGTATAATAATGGAGAAGAGCTGTAGAACGCGAGAAACTTTAGCTACGCTCCCTCTCGCTCTCTCCCTCTATTCCTATCTTCCACTCTTTCTCCCTATTTCTGTCCCGCTCATCCCGCTATCTTCTCTACTTCTATTTATAATCCTATTCTCTTTATAAGCGCACAAGTGCGAAACGGTTCCGCGTGACTCGAAATTAGCCTCGTTATCGCGATATAATTAGGCAGCAAGGGGGACTGGTCTATGAAATTCGCTCGATCCCGATGCAGAATTATATTATTTAACGTTGCCGATGAAATTCATTTCATACAAATATTCAATAAAACGGATAAAACAATTTCTCCGTCGAGGGGAATTTCGCCTAACTGTTAACAGACCCTGCCTCTATTCATGCCAATAGCGTCGGCACCGTTCGGGGGTCCCAAGTCGAGTTTGGGACAACTGCTAACGGAGCAATGACAAGGCAGACGAGGCGACACCCTGGAAATTCGACATTTCGCAGGCAAATCCAGGGACAACTCGGGCGAAAATCACCCGGTTACAGGGTTAAGGGTCCTTAGCCGGAGAAGCCCGCAGCGGCGTGTGCGAGTCCACGAACCCCGGACGCTGAACGTGTGATACTGATTATAGCGTCCGGGGTGGTCGAGTTAAACAGAGGCTGACTCGGTGACGCACCGGGCCACGGTGCACCGGCGACGGTGCCCGCTGGTGTAATCCTTTGATTACAGCATGTTTCGAGAGTCGGCTGAATCACGAGGAAGCGCGTAAGGTGATATTCCTGAATGGTACGTCCGGAAGCCGAAACCGGGCCGCATAAAGGAGAATATACAACGGGGGCGAGTCGCCCGGCGGATCGCTCGCGCCCGCGCGCCCCTACACGTAGTGGCCCGGCTGATGCAGGATACAAGAGAACGAACCAGCATAGCGCGTCCGGTGTGCTCTGGTAATGAAATACAGTAACATTATATTCGCGATATTCATCCGCGACGCGGTGTGCGGTTTGCCGTTACACAAGCGAACGTCCGTAAGCGTGTATGTGCATCTGCGCGTGATCGTTCCCGAGGTGAAATACGTGTCCAAGAGTATCGAGTAGCGTCTGGATTAATCAGGGTTCGGCGGAAGCCTTGAAACGCTGCCGGCTCGCGTACAGGAAATTAGCGAAGAACGGATTTTCGAAACGAACCGAGACCACCCACTTGCAATTCGGGATTCTATGAATCCTTCGACAGGATACGGCGATCCTTTTACGATGTCGCGTTTAGTTTAGCGATTATAAATGTGCAAGATTGGAGAAGTGGTCCGAACGTCAACGAATGAAGAGTTAAGATACGTTTTGTCAGTTTTCTCTCGTAGTTGTTCAATGGTTCGAAACAGAACATTTTTGATCAGTCTCTATTTTTTGGACATCCGCGGAGGGAAGAAACGAGAGTGTATAGATTTTTGCAACGTGGAATGCATCGTGGCACGGCTTTCGAACAATATCCACTTGCACGCGAACGGCGGGCCATACGGAAGCGCCATAAAGCTAATGATCCCTAAGTGATCCGTACCACGACGACATGATGACTGTTGTGTTAGGGAGGATGGGATTACAGCTGAATAGAATGGAACGGGATGGAACATCCCATCATTATCCAATGATCTACGTCTCTTTAGCGACGCGCAAGCCACACCTCTTCGCGTGTTACGATCAAAAAGTTACTACCCAATTTATCTGTGATCGACCGTGCACCGTGAAATCAAATAAATCTATAATATAATAATAACTTACCTGACGATTTCCATTTTCCATATTGTGCCTTAAGTTCCAAAGACAATTAAGGTTGTATGAACGTCTTTGTAAATCCTACTCCTCTGTAATTATCACTTTCTCTAAAAGTTCATTCCTTCAAATGATGGACAGTTTTTTTTACACGTCTTAAACTTTGGCAAAGATCTTACGACTCGTACGACTTTAAGTTGCAGTAAAATGAATGCAAAAAGTATGTATTTATATAGTATAAATGAAAAAAAATTATATAGTATTAATTTTTAATGTGTGCATAGTAGATATTATTAAAATATTATACTATAGTAGCAAAAGGAGAATGATAAGATTCGTTCAATTCTTATTATTTATTGTACTATACTTAACTGTTGTGCTATAAATATAAGTTTTTTATTTTTCGTCTACTCTCGGATATCTGAAGACGAGCCCCACAAGACTCGGGTTATCAAACGCCGCACGGTGTTAACGTATTACTGTGTTCGGCGTTTAAACCACGTTGTAACACAAGATCGTGCTGGCCATCCATCAAGCTCTATATATACGCCATATACGATGGTCACCTGTATCCCGCTAAACAAGATTTAGCCCGTTATAGATCATCGAGTGCGTGATCGAGTAGCCCTTACGCTCGTATATTCCACGAAAGAAACAATTAAACCCCGGGGCCATAACGATGCGTCTAACGTTTCCTGAAAACATAATAGAACCGGGCGTGAAAATTGCGTTATACATATAGAACGAGTAAACCAGAAACGAGCGTTTAAGCAACCATATCGGCGAAATGCAGAAAATATCTCGACGGAAACTGAGCGTCCGGTTGGTATTTGCCCGCGTATCCGCGTCGGGAACGAAATATATCATCGACACCTATAGAGCATAAATTATTACGCATTTTGTTTGCACGAACGTCGGCACCGCAATCGCGGATGCTCTTTGCCGGTAAAATCGGCAAATTACACAAATTGAATTGTTATGGAGCATCGAGTAGCGTCATCACGCTGATCGATACTGCCGTTTTATACATAATACCACCGCATTTACGGTGCGCGTTAATCTCGCGAGATCGTTCGATTGGAAAAAGTTGCCAGCACAATCGCCATTATTCCCTCTTCCATCTCCTCCTCGTCCCACCCGTTCTGTTCATTAAATCATTCGGATAAGAACATAATGATCCACTCAAATGTTACACTCAGACCCGATATCTTGACACAGAAAGAAACGACAAAAGCGGTAGAACGAGACGCAAAGTGTAATTTATAAACTCTTCTTCCCGATCGTCTAAAGATATCGTTTTCAATCATCCTCGTCGAACAGCGCATTCCTTGTTTAATATCCACGCTTTTATTACAAATCTTGCGATTTCTTTCCTAACAATAAATAAACGTACACGTAATTATTATAGGCATATTTAACCGGTTTTTTTACACATTTCGTATTTCTTCATTCAAGGCCACTTTGGTACTTCTAGTGTTAATATGATAAGAATTATTTCGATGAAATCGATTAGCTAAAGCTTCCTTCCCTAATCACCAATTTTGTCACGATTAGATCTAAGACGTCAATCAGTTTTAGGATCACCCCGTATAAAAAACCTGCTGGAGGTGTTCCATGCGACATCAGAAACATAAACGTTGACGGAACGCCGCGAGATGAAAAGTCAGTCGGGTTTAAAGCGATGTCACAAAGCGCACGCCGATCAGCAACGTGTTGCGGAGTCACTGTAGGACCATAATTCATGTGATCCAAGACGATTTTGGTCGCCTAAAGCCATCCGCCCTATCGTCATCTGCGAGAAGAACCGCTCGACCCCCTGCGGATAATTTATGGGGTGCAACCCTAGCCGGAGACTCGCTCCATTTTTAAACGCTCCTCGCCATGATTTACACATGTGCCATTTCAGGAAACGTTAAGGCTTAGATTTCTCATCTGATGCGAAACATCATGGATGCGTGGATCAAAAGGGGGCGTTGAAAGGAACGAGATAGGATATCCAGTAGCCATGAATGCCGAACGTCTTTTTTTGGGGAAATCATTCTATTTCGATAAGAATTGAAAGATGTATGGATATGGTTAGGAATTTATAATTGTCCATTATGGAAATTAGTGGTATTCTTTTTACGTAACTGGTTAAAAGTTAATTAGAAATCTGAAACTTTTATTCGAATCGACTGGCTGGCTAATAAATTAATCGAGGAAATTAAAGGAATTGATTAATAACGAAAGGCGTTCGATTGAATTATGATCCATATCGCTTTACCAAATTTAGAGAGGTTCTTGCGAGAGGCCCGGCATCTAAAATATCGTGTAATCGTTCGGAGGGAATTCTAGGAGGGAGCCAGTTTAATATACTGTGTCTTCTGCGTGCTCAAAATGGAAATTTATTCTCATTCTAACGATGCCGCGTGGCAGGAAATATTGTTCTTCGTCCCGAAGCCTTATGTATCGTTAAAGGTGAACGTCTGTTTTTCAAAACGCACTTGTCTGCTCTGCGAAAAAAATAAGATGGATAAAAATTAATTTCTTCTAATGGATTCGCATTTTACGATGTGTCTTTCTTTATCCACGAAGACTGGAACAAGCCCTCCATTTTTCGTAGAACCTTCATCAGGAGCTTAGCTCGTATCTTCTATTCTCATGAACGGGCAATCTCCTCTATGGACTTATCTTGTTAATAGCTCATCAAAATTACATTGTGCGGAAATCATCGCTTTGCGTGAAGGAAATCCAAATAAGGGAACGGCCCTGTGTGTACATAAATATTTCATCAACTCGCATTAAATCGCCTTGACCACGCGCGAGCGAGACTCGAATAAATCAACGTCCATAGAGGAACAGAGTATTGAGCTAACAACGACTTGCTTTCGTAAATTGAGAAATGGTTGAGGGGGGAAAGAAGATCTGTGTTCTCTACGCAGGACGAAATCGTTTGTGCTTATACCGCTGTTACGAAATTCAAAAATGATTTATGAACCGACCCGATGTCGTTCCTCGAAAA
The DNA here is from genome assembly GCA_019453355.1 of Ceratina japonica. Classification (NCBI taxonomy): domain Eukaryota; kingdom Metazoa; phylum Arthropoda; class Insecta; order Hymenoptera; family Apidae; genus Ceratina; species Ceratina japonica. Next base: position 106,531 of record SMSR01016118.1, on the reverse strand, counting down.
CATCTAACCACACTTTCTGGAAGCTGTCTTTAAATGAGGGACCGTGCCTTCGGAATAACTTTCGAAGCGATCTCGCCCGGTCGCAGCAATGGTTACAAGTCGATTTGTGATACACATTTACAAATCGTATACATATATTCAATCTGCTGTCGTCAGAGAAATGAGTAATAAATTAGTAATTATAAGTCTAAACTACGTATGGACGAATTGAGTAAGAAACGAATCGACGGTAATTGTGTTTGCACGAGCAATATTCGTAGCCATCGCTAATGGTATTTACCAACCGCTTTTCGACCTAACTACGACGTCAGCCTATAAAACGCCGCCTTATATCTTTATTACCCCGTCTAAGGAACCTCTGCTACGCGGTAGCTCACGTTCGGCAGTTCGTGTGGATATTTCGGCAATTTATATAGGAACTGGGGAAGTCTGGAAAGGGGGAAGGAGTCGCGTCTACACGATTGAGTGGTTCGTTCACGGCCAAGCTAATACCTTTATTTATAGCTATTACGATAAACTATGAACCGAGTCGCATAGCTCGCACACTCCCTTTGAACGGTTATTAATATTAAACATGAAACGATCGCGTAATGGCAGCTCAAACACTAATAAAACTAGTACTTATTTTTCGTAGAATGATTCCTTCCATTTCTTACTTTTGTAACACGTATGCATCTCACTATGCACTGATTGGCTTTCAAAATTTGAATTTCTTTTTTAGGATGTATTGGCTGTACAGACAATCCCAAAAGTTACCTTTGTATGTAACCCATAAAACCCATAAAATTTTCCTTGGGTTATTGCTGATTACCATAAGAATACATGCAAAGTTTAAATCACTATAACTTTTGAAAAAATCCATGAATTGATTTAAAATTTTACAGGCAGCTTTTTAATAGTAATAGGAATTTAATAACAAATTTAGCATGCTAGCATTGTTCAAGTGTATCGCCCCTGCACCCTTGAGAGGAAAATAAAATGAAAACTAGAAAACAAAAGGGAGATAGGTATGGAATAATNGCCTTTATTTATAGCTATTACGATAAACTATGAACCGAGTCGTATAGCTCGCACACTCCCTTTGAACGGTTATTAATATTAAACATGAAACGATCGCGTAATGGCAGCTCAAACGCTAATAAAACTAGTACTTATTTTTCGTAGAATGATTCCTTCCATTTCTTCATCTCACTATGCACTGATTGGCTTTCAAAATTTGAATTTCTTTTTTAGGATGTATTGGCTGTACAGACAATCCCAAAAGTTACCTTTGTATGTAACCCATAAAACCCGTAAAATTTTCCTTGGGTTATTGCTGATTACCATAAGAATACATGCAAAGTTTAAATCACTATAACTTTTGAAAAAATCCAGGAATTGATTTAAAATTTTACAGGCAGCTTTTTAATAGTAATAGGAATCGTTAATAACAAATTTAGCATGCTAGCACTGTTCAAGTGTATCGCCCCTGCACCCTTGAGAGAAAATAAAATGAAAACTAGAAAACAAAAGGGAGATAGGTATGGAATAATGCGATAGTCCTCTCTGGCGTACTATAACAAACTATAGGGGTTCATCCAGTAAAAAGATCTCGTTAAAAGAATTGTAAAGAAGGTCCGTGGACGGGGGCGAACACCTTGCACGTGGGAGTCTATTACAGCGAAGCCACCCCTCTGCAATTGCCACGTTCACCGGACCACGGATAGTCGATGCCGATAAAAAGCGTGCCTCCGCGCCGCCGGAAGGAAGATCGTCCGTGAACGCTTTCATTGGACGAAATTGTGGTCATTGTCGTGAGCATTAACCTGATTTCGTTCGCTGTCATCGGCCAGACAAGGGAGATCCGAACGAGAGAGACGTTGGTACAAAAGGACTACATGGCTCGTCAATACGACCGTAAAGTAATAAATAAAAAAGGAGCGAGCTCTTTGACCGAGTGACTCGGCGGAATCAACCGGGTAGATCTACGCAATCGATACCTCCGACGTATATCTCTGTCGAATGAAAGGCGTAAAAAGACGAATCGAACGGCGGCTGGAAAAGAGGAGCGGAGATGAAAAAAGGGATATAGAGAGAAAAGAGTAGCCTCCACTATATGTGAAGGAATCCTGCGAAATTGGGGCTATTGAGCACGGCACAGTGGACGAATGTAATGTACAGGCGGCTCGCACGCTTCTGACGGCTGGCCACACCAAAAGGCTCGTCCAGGGATACCCAACCCTTTATCGTTATTGCACGTTCACCAGCATGGGGTGACTATGGCAGCCCGCTGAAGGGGCTCGCCGGTGAATTAACCGCGTGTTTCCTGGCCGTTCGTCATTTTTAGTGGTCGGTCCTCGCTCGCCCGGGTATTAAATTATATTTCACGTGATGATTAACGGTCCTAGGATATATTATTAAACTGTAAGACCTCGCGCGACGTGGAATCCTTGCCGGACAAGATGGCTCAACCCCCTGCGCTCCTCTTTATCGTCTTCTTTTTCCCGGATGTTCCCTCTTACACGATCACCCTTCTTGCCCGCGCTTCCGCCTTTCCTCGAGATACCGTTTTTATTACTCTTGAACGCGTCCGTGAAATTACCCAAAAAGGTAAGGAAAAACCAGCGGATCGTGCGAGCGGAAAATATAATGACAGAAATTGATGGCTTTACAGAAAGTTTCGTTATTAATTTAATTGTATATTTTCCGCTGGTTAGCGTTCAACTTTTAACTAAGTAGACTCTCCACTTATCATTTGAACCGAAAGTACGCCGGACGAGACACGGCACTGGGGTAAATTAAACGAAATTTTGCTCGTTAAACACCGAGCTCGAGGCCAGAGATATATTATACATAACTGGGCTCTGAATTATTTAACGCAATCACGATCTGTCACTTGTTTTCAAACTAATACGCGCGATTATAAATTTACATATTGTCGACGCATTAGTTGAAATCAAAGGCACTTATGAATAATTATATAGAAACTCATCCCGGCTGCCTTAATTGCATTTGCATAGGTAAGTCCTTAAAGAATTTATTTTCATACATAAAATCGTGATCCATTCTTTGAAACGTCATCGTAATTAGTTTGCTATTTTTAATTACCTTGTTATTAAATATGATAAAATTAAAGCGAAATTATAGAACGGATCCGCTTTAGTATTTTCCTGGCGGAACGACCGCGTAGCTCTCAGTAATTTCCACCAGGAAACCTTCCATGGTTGCCTGCCACTGACAACTTACATAGAATTGCGCTCACAGGAAATACGGTGTTCACACAGAACCCCGCCGTTGACAATTTACACTTGTCCGAGCTATTGACAGGAAAAATGTTACGTCTCGCGACACTTCCGCCGGAAAAATTTGGTACTCTAACTAGATCGGACAGATGTATATGTACGAGGATGACGGAAGGTAAATGTTAGTTTTCGATATTGTATAAAGATTAACGGTTTATTCTACATTCAATAGCCGTCGGCGATCGTTCTTCCAAATAGAATTATTGACAGCAGAAAAAATATAGAAAAAGACTAAATTTTTTAATAACATGTTAANCTGTACAGACAATCCCAAAAGTTACCTTTGTATGTAACGCATAAAACCCGTAAAATTTTCCTTGGGTTATTGCTGATTACCATAAGAATACATGCAAAGTTTAAATCACTATAACTTTTGAAAAAATCCAGGAATTGATTTAAAATTTTACAGGCAGCTTTTTAATAGTAATAGGAATCGTTAATAACAAATTTAGCATGCTAGCACTGTTCAAGTGTATCGCCCCTGCACCCTTGAGAGAAAATAAAATGAAAACTAGAAAACAAAAGGGAGATAGGTATGGAATAATGCGATAGTCCTCTCTGGCGTACTATAACAAACTATAGGGGTTCATCCAGTAAAAAGATCTCGTTAAAAGAATTGTAAAGAAGGTCCGTGGACGGGGGCGAACACCTTGCACGTGGGAGTCTATTACAGCGAAGCCACCCCTCTGCAATTGCCACGTTCACCGGACCACGGATAGTCGATGCCGATAAAAAGCGTGCCTCCGCGCCGCCGGAAGGAAGATCGTCCGTGAACGCTTTCATTGGACGAAATTGTGGTCATTGTCGTGAGCATTAACCTGATTTCGTTCGCTGTCATCGGCCAGACAAGGGAGATCCGAACGAGAGAGACGTTGGTACAAAAGGACTACATGGCTCGTCAATACGACCGTAAAGTAATAAATAAAAAAGGAGCGAGCTCTTTGACCGAGTGACTCGGCGGAATCAACCGGGTAGATCTACGCAATCGATACCTCCGACGTATATCTCTGTCGAATGAAAGGCGTAAAAAGACGAATCGAACGGCGGCTGGAAAAGAGGAGCGGAGATGAAAAAAGGGATATAGAGAGAAAAGAGTAGCCTCCACTATATGTGAAGGAATCCTGCGAAATTGGGGCTATTGAGCACGGCACAGTGGACGAATGTAATGTACAGGCGGCTCGCACGCTTCTGACGGCTGGCCACACCAAAAGGCTCGTCCAGGGATACCCAACCCTTTATCGTTATTGCACGTTCACCAGCATGGGGTGACTATGGCAGCCCGCTGAAGGGGCTCGCCGGTGAATTAACCGCGTGTTTCCTGGCCGTTCGTCATTTTTAGTGGTCGGTCCTCGCTCGCCCGGGTATTAAATTATATTTCACGTGATGATTAACGGTCCTAGGATATATTATTAAACTGTAAGACCTCGCGCGACGTGGAATCCTTGCCGGACAAGATGGCTCAACCCCCTGCGCTCCTCTTTATCGTCTTCTTTTTCCCGGATGTTCCCTCTTACACGATCACCCTTCTTGCCCGCGCTTCCGCCTTTCCTCGAGATACCGTTTTTATTACTCTTGAACGCGTCCGTGAAATTACCCAAAAAGGTAAGGAAAAACCAGCGGATCGTGCGAGCGGAAAATATAATGACAGAAATTGATGGCTTTACAGAAAGTTTCGTTATTAATTTAATTGTATATTTTCCGCTGGTTAGCGTTCAACTTTTAACTAAGTAGACTCTCCACTTATCATTTGAACCGAAAGTACGCCGGACGAGACACGGCACTGGGGTAAATTAAACGAAATTTTGCTCGTTAAACACCGAGCTCGAGGCCAGAGATATATTATACATAACTGGGCTCTGAATTATTTAACGCAATCACGATCTGTCACTTGTTTTCAAACTAATACGCGCGATTATAAATTTACATATTGTCGACGCATTAGTTGAAATCAAAGGCACTTATGAATAATTATATAGAAACTCATCCCGGCTGCCTTAATTGCATTTGCATAGGTAAGTCCTTAAAGAATTTATTTTCATACATAAAATCGTGATCCATTCTTTGAAACGTCATCGTAATTAGTTTGCTATTTTTAATTACCTTGTTATTAAATATGATAAAATTAAAGCGAAATTATAGAACGGATCCGCTTTAGTATTTTCCTGGCGGAACAACCGCGTAGCTCTCAGTAATTTCCACCAGGAAACCTTCCATGGTTGCCTGCCACTGACAACTTACATAGAATTGCGCTCACAGGAAATACGGTGTTCACACAGAACCCCGCCGTTGACAATTTACACTTGTCCGAGCTATTGACAGGAAAAATGTTACGTCTCGCGACACTTCCACCGGAAAAATTTGGTACTCTAACTAGATCGGACAGATGTATGTGTACGAGGATGACGGAAGGTAAATGTTAGTTTTCGATATTGTATAAAGATTAACGGTTTATTCTACTCTCGATAGCCGTCGGCGATCGTTCTTCCAAATAGAATTATTGACAGCAGAAAAAATATAGAAAAAGACTAAATTTTTTAATAATATGTTAAGAAACAGGTAATACGATGCATTTCCTATACAGGGTGTCCCAGAAAAGTATTAGAACCGAAGAAAGGTAATTCTATATGTCTTTCTAAATAACAATTTCTTTTAGTAAAATGCAAAGTGACGCGTGGTTTCCGAATTATTAATGAAAAGCACTGACCAATAAGAGTACATATGTATAAGACCCGTGCTGAGCCACGATCGAACGGCAAGATCCGAGCCAACATACCCGTGACATTGATCAGTATTTTTCATTAATAATTCACAAACCATGCCTCACTTTACTAAAAGAAACTGTTGCTCAGAAACACCGCCAGCATCGCTCCTTTTCGGTTATAACATTTTTTCTGGAACACCCTGTATACAGATAGCTCTCCTACAACACGGTTTCGTTCTAACACGATAGGATAAATTACGGGAACCCTCGTATAGCACTGCAACCTATGACACAGTTTCGCTGTAACACGATAAGAAAATTGCGAAAACCTTTGTAGAACACTGTACTTTTACAACACCGGATAGCATAATTTTTGTGTAACATATTTAAAAGTCAAATTACCTTAAAATAATAACAGGAAGGAATAACGAGCTATAGTGCCTTTACATGAAAATATATAAATAAATTATAATTTACCCATTTGCAATTCTATTCCGATATAAAGAGTAAAGATATTTGCCGTCTCAGAGATACGGTGTTATGGGAAGTCCTGCCGTATCAAAAAGGATAAAGTGCAATGCGACATCGTCGTATTGTACCGATCGTAGCTGAGGACCCGTGAACGACAGGCCCTTTTTTGTTTCTATTTATTTCCATGGTCATCAGCGACTGGTCGGCAGTCTGCGTCGAGCCAGGATATGTTAAAGACTCACTAAAAAAATCTTGCTCGGAACGTAACGCCCTTTTTGTACGGGCTCTGGGTCTCATGTAACACCGTTTGACGTAACAAGGCATTCTCACATTTTCTAGGAACCTATTTACCATGTTACGGGAGGGTTACCTGTATATTGATTGAAAAATAAGAAATTTGTCTCTAATTGTCGAGTTATTCAAGCAAACTGTGTAATTCAATGGGCTGTTAGAGAGTTATTAAGATTAAAGTTCAAGTATGAGAACAGTGAATTACAAGATTCATGGCAATTGCTCACGAGTTCTGAAGACGAATGCAAGTTAAGGGCTGGTTTGAAGGTTCGCGAGAGTAATTCTATTTCGGGCGGTGAAACAGACGAGGCAAGTTTTGATCGTGCGCTAGGCAATTATACGTACAGGAATGTGTGGCAAACATGTATTTGCTACGCGTACGGCTACACTGATTACACCGTTTCCCATTCTTAGCCATCGTGGTTCCAACAAGTAATTTATAACGTAGAAGAGGTCGTAAGCGCAATCGTTACTAACGACATTGCGAGGCCAATACAGCTGTATACAGATATATTCTATCATTTGAAATATGATAAAATTTTTTGTGCCCCGGGTTCAAGATATTACTTCCCATTTTACAATTGATATAGAAAAACAATTCAGCGATTCTATAAGAAAGCAATTTCAAGAACACCTACAAGTATAAAAGTGAGTAAAAATGACTGCAAAGAAAGAACAAGAATTCTGTCGTATTGCTTGTTGTACAGGAAAATGAGAAGTACTATTACTTTTTTTCGGTAGGAACGTATTGCATTTATTGAGTTACACTTCTGTTTTAAATGTGCGATTGATGGAACGTTGAGGGTTTCCCGATGGAAAGTAGGCGCCGAAAAGGTTTTCACTGTTGCGGGGCAAGTTTTACCGCAGGGTTCCGCGCGAAACCACCAGAACAGAATTACGAGATGGATAGAAAGACGCGAGAATCGATTAATGGCTGAACTGCCAATGTGGTTTTACGACAAGTAATCGATACGGTTCTTTTATTAAATCGACACGAAAGGCAAAGGAATTCAGCGAACGTAAAATTTGAAACGTTCGCGTAATAATTGTATCGGCGTTCGTAAATTATTCATTTCTTCAAAGAATTCACTGAATTAATTAAAGTCTCGTATACGTTATCGCTGGACTGACGATCGCTTTATAATTATACAAAATTCAAGACTGGAAATAATCCAAAAAGAAAATTATATTTTTTGTGATTGGATGAAATATAATTCAATAATATAAATGCATTTCTATAAAGGAATCAGTATTGTTTAATCACAACTTTTATCACAAAATATAAGGTTTCAAAAACCAAGTAAAAGAATTGTTTATCTGCTAAGTATAATAAATTTTTCCATAATTGTTATAATGTTATTTTAAAGCCTTCATATTATTTATACTTTATAAAATTTGAATATCTTAACATGTTAACAAGAGGGAAATTATCGGGACCACATTATACTTGAGATAGCTAGTATCCGGAATTTCTTTATATCTGGTCGACAATTGTAGATGCCGAATAATTCATGAAAAAAATTCGGCTTTTTTAATATTATGTATGTACTATCACTTAAGCACATTACCATTTCGAAAGCGACAAGGCCATGTGGTTTACTTTAAGTCAGGGTACCTCGAAGGAGTTCAGTGACAACACATACTTAACTTAGGAGCACATATGGTATTGATAGCCTTATTGTCAGCAAGATTTTGCTAGTGAATACGCATAACCTAAACTGGTTGAAATGCTAAAAGAATATCTCTTAAAGAATCATCAATTAGACTTAGAANGAATTTCTTTATATCTGGTCGACAATTGTAGATGCCGAATAATTCATGAAAAAAATTCAGCTTTTTTAATATTATGTATGTACTATCACTTAAGCACATTACCATTTCGAAAGCGACAAGGCCATGTGATTTACTTTAAGTCAGGGTACCTCGAAGGAGTTCAGTGACAACACATACTTAACTTAGGAGCACATGGTATTGATAGCCTTATTGTCAGCAAGATTTTGCTAGTGAATACGCATAACCTAAACTGATTGAAATGCTAAAAGAATATCTCTTAAAGAATCATCAATTAGACTTAGAAGACATTTTGGACAACCCGGATGTCGACTGTTTCTACTCCATCTACGTAAAGTGAGTAATTTTCAATTGTCGTTGTTCTTCGTATAATACGAAGAAAAATTATTTTACAGCTTCGTGTTATTATTCAAAGACGAAACTGATATTGCACAAAAAGTCCTGAAATATCCCAGATATTATTTACCATTATGCGACGAAGCAGCAATAGCCGCGCAGGAAGAAATAACGAAGCCACCGCAAATCGTGAAAAAAAAAGTAAAGATCGTATTAAAACACTAGCACTTGCTTTCTATTATAATTTGTGATCTATTTATATTATTTAACAAATATATCGCATAGGTCCGTGTTAGAGTCACAGGTATGCCGGTAATACTGGACGAGATACAAATTGGTCNAAAATATAATTCTATAATATAAATACATTTCTATAAAGGAATCAGTATTGATTAATCACAACTTTTATCACAAAATATAAGGTTTCAAAAACCAAGTAAAAGAATTGTTTATCTGCTAAGTATAATAANTGGGATTCTACGAATCCTTCGACAGGATACGGCGATCCTTTTACGATGTCGCGTTTAGTTTAGCGATTATAAATGTGCAAGATTGGAGAAGTGGTCCGAACGTCAACGAATGAAGAGTTAAGATACGTTTTGTCAGTTTTCTCTCGTAGTTGTTCAATGGTTCGAAACAGAACATTTTTGATCAGTCTCTATTTTTTGGACATCCGCGGAGGGAAGAAACGAGAGTGTATAGATTTTTGCAACGTGGAATGCATCGTGGCACGGCTTTCGAACAATATCCACTTGCACGCGAACGGCGGGCCATACGGAAGCGCCATAAAGCTAATGATCCCTAAGTGATCCGTACCACGACGACATGATGACTGTTGTGTTAGGGAGGATGGGATTACAGCTGAATAGAATGGAACGGGATGGAACATCCCATCATTATCCAATGATCTACGTCTCTTTAGCGACGCGCAAGCCACACCTCTTCGCGTGTTACGATCAAAAAGTTACTACCCAATTTATCTGTGATCGACCGTGCACCGTGAAATCAAATAAATCTATAATATAATAATAACTTACCTGACGATTTCCATTTTCCATATTGTGCCTTAAGTTCCAAAGACAATTAAGGTTGTATGAACGTCTTTGTAAATCCTACTCCTCTGTAATTATCACTTTCTCTAAAAGTTCATTCCTTCAAATAATGGACAGTTTTTTTTACACGTCTTAAACTTTGGCAAAGATCTTACGACTCGTACGACTTTAAGTTGCAGTAAAATGAATGCAAAAAGTATGTATTTATATAGTATAAATGAAAAAAAATTATATAGTATTAATTTTTAATGTGTGCATAGTAGATATTATTAAAATATTATACTATAGTAGCAAAAGGAGAATGATAAGATTCGTTCAATTCTTATTATTTATTGTACTATACTTAACTGTTGTGCTATAAATATAAGTTTTTTATTTTTCGTCTACTCTCGGATATCTGAAGACGAGCCCCACAAGACTCGGGTTATCAAACGCCGCACGGTGTTAACGTATTACTGTGTTCGGCGTTTAAACCACGTTGTAACACAAGATCGTGCTGGCCATCCATCAAGCTCTATATATACGCCATATACGATGGTCACCTGTATCCCGCTAAACANTTCATTTCTAGTGGTGTTGTGATCAGAATTTGGGATTCCTTAGAAGTTGGTCAACGGTTGGAAGGAATCACTAAAATGTTAGCAAATAGCGTTGTAGTACGACGTAAGGTATCTGATACATCTTCCTCGCAAGAGTTAAAAGATACATTCAGAAGTTATTGGGAATCATATAAGGATAATCCTCTACTCGGCAGAGACAATATCCTCGCCTCTATTTGTCCGCAGGTACCAATTTAAAAATGCACGTTCTTATAGAGAAATCTCATTTAAAACTGCGAGTATATGACTAAGTGATTTTAATAAAAAATTTATTTCAAGCTTTATGGAATGTATACTGCAAAGTTAGCGTTAGCTATTGTACTCGCTGGTGGTGTACCAAAGTGCAACGAAAGCGGTAATTATCTTCATCATTGTTACTCTTATTGCCATTTTCATATAAAATGCAATCATGTTATATAAAATAAGGTACACGAGTACGTGGAGAACCTCATCTTCTTTTGGTCGGTGATCCTGGGACTGGAAAATCTCAGTTGCTTCGTACAGCGGCCCGTTTGGCTGTAAGATCGGTTCGTACGACAGGGGTAGGATCGACTGCAGCTGGACTCACAGCAACTGCTATCAAAGTTAGTAACATCTGGCATGCCCAATAAATCTTCTAAATCTCAATCAATACATCTTTTATTAAAAATCGTAAATTACGAACGAGACATAAATAAATCGACGAGACAGTAACAAAATCATATTAAAAAAAACGGAAGTTACATTCTCCTTCGCATATTTCCATTCACAATGTTGTTCAATAAAAAGATACGTAAAATTCGAAAATAACATGATAATTGATGGTGGGATAGCTTCCTCGTGCTACATGTGTTCTTTATAGGACTCAGATGGTTGGCACCTAGAAGCTGGAGCCTTGGTGTTAGCTGATGGAGGCGTCTGTTGCGTGGACGAGTTCACAACCATGAGCACGCACGATAGGACATCCGTTCACGAAGCCATGGAACAACAAACGATATCAGTCGCCAAAGCGGGATTAGTTAGCACGTTAAATTCCAGATGTTCAGTGATCGCGGCTATTAATCCACGCGGTGGCCAATTCACTGAGGACAAAGAATGGGAGACTAATCTTGGAGATCCTCTGCTATCCCGATTCGATTTAATTTTGCTCCTAAAGGATAATCGAAATCCAGAATGGGATAGAATGACCTCGGACCATATTCTAAGAGCCGCTTACGAGAAGAAAGAGAACAACGCACGATCGTAATACAAATACTATTTAATTCTTTTCAAAGGTTGTAAATTTTTGAATCGAATGATTTTTGGTTTTATAGAGATCCGAAAAATCCCTTAGAGCTTTTAAGAACAGAAGGGATATGGAAAGAAGATGCGTTACGTGAGTACTTAGCACATGTGCATTCTCTGCAGCCGAAATTAACGAAAGAGGCGGAAATGGTACTTCGTGCGACTTATCTTTATCATAGATCGCATCCAGATAGAAGAGAAGAGAGAACCACAGTTCGACTGTTGGACAGTCTTATGAGGTAGCGCACAAAACATTCTGAATTTCTTTTAAGATATCCGTCGTATAACTGTTCCTTTTAGATTGGCTGAAGGTCATGCTAAATTAATGTATAAAGAGGATATAGAAATTATGGATGCAATATTTGTGGCACAGTTACTTGGGACGGGATCTACGGTAGAGAATAATATTGGTAACTCGTTTCCCATAGATCCAATAGAAACATATCGGTCAGAGGGTAGGATCACGTATTTTTCGTATAAAAATCGAAAATTATCTTATCTAACAGCGGATTAAATGTGATGAATTTATGATATTGAAATTCTAGGTAAAGCACTGTTGAGAACAATTGGTTTGCAAAATTTGGAGAATTTACTATAAGCATTTATATTAATTTGAAATCATTTAATACTGTTCTAATTACAATAAGAAGAATCTCGCTGTAAGTAAACAAAATGTTTATTTGTCACTTCTCTTTTTGCTGCTTACACAAATATAAATGTATCAGCGCGTATTTATAAAATTTAAATAACATTTCTGTCCTTTCTTTTACACAAAACAATGTATTCTATTGTTCATGTCTATATAATAAAGGTGTGTAATAATTATTATAATTAATTTAAAGTGTCGTGTATGTAAAAATACATTTAGAAAGTATAATTTGTTCAATTAAAGTCTCAATAAATAACAAAGGTTCTTCGACCTCTCATTTTCCTATATTCCCGAACATTTTACTTGATATAAATTTTCCAGTTCATTGAGACGTTTAGATACACCCAATAAAGTAACGGCAACGATATAACCCAATTTCGGTACTCTATAAATAATTTATCGGTAATTAATAAATAATTAAAAGTACGTAAAATTCATCTGTTTTGTTTTCTTTCTCAACGTATTCCTTAGATGTATGTATAATATAATATAATATATATAGTTTAGACTTTACAAATTCATAGAATATTTTATGGATCTAAGTAACAATTACTTAATAAAGAAAGGCCATATATTACACGTTGCAAGGAATGTATAGGACGTAAGTAGGATAGATAAAAAGATGCCTGATTTTCATGTGATTCATGAATAAGTTCACGTTTCATGAAACGACTGTTAATGAATTGATCTCTAAACTCGTAGACATACAAATAACTGTGAGTGTGCACTAGTAAAATTATTTTGATTTTCGGCAAACTGAACAACCTCCCGTTTTATATGAAGCCGTGCATGATTAGATCATGATCGAAGTCGCTACTAAAATACAAAAGCTAGCAAATATATTGATGTATATAGAAGCAATACAGTATGAATTAATGATATGATTATTACCCATATCTTGTTTTTTCACTAGATGATAAATTGTTTTGTGACTCATTTCCGATCGATTCAAATGAAAAATGACATACGTACAGATCATGCGTCAGATAATAATACAGAGACACGCAATACTGTGTTAATAAATTTCGAGTACTATTAAAGGAGAAAAGGAGATGCATAATGATCAAGCATTAAATAAACGTTAGGTCACCAATAATATTGAAATCTGGCTTTCACCAAAAGTCAAACGAACAATTTTTTCGATGGAAATGTGTGCGAATGATAACTTATAACACCTCATGGATTAAAAACTCTACACGTGGATAGGTATAATTTCAATGCAAGAATAGAATTTCTATGGAACATTATAATTCACGTGATGCATGTTAGTTGCATCGAAACCAAGACGATATATCGGCTTACTGAACGGTAAAACGTCAGAATACCTGAAAAGTAAGTCTTGGACACTAGCGGATTCGCATTAATAGCGTGGTTGGTTAGCAGCGTTGGCCATTTGGGCGCGGACAGCAGTGGCAGCGACGTTACTCGCCGCATGTTGCACGTGTTCATTGCGCAAGAAAGTTGTCGCGAATTCCTGTTGTGCTTTCGTAACGCTCGCATCTGATGAACGATAAATGCGATGGATCTGTAAAAATTTTCTTAGTTACTCCGTATCCTCTCATCCCAGGTACAATGCACTCGACTATACGACTGAGATCTTTTAGCACGAATGAAAAGCATTTTTGTTTTGCGTTACCTTAGTTAATAATAAGAGATCACCACATGCCGCAAGGACGAAACAGATTGCAATAAAAAGCAATATAAGGCCAATGAATACTCCTTTAGCTGATGAATCAAACATCGTGATAGCTATTATAAGACCGCTATAATCATAGGAAGTAGATAAATTAAAATGCTATCACAATATATATGTAAAATATAAGTTTCCCATACCAAATAAAAAAACTTACCAAGTTCCCGATCCGGGAATACCTATTGCCTGAATAGCTGTCACGATTAATTGAAAGAAAAAGACGAAAAAAAATACCATGAAGTTAAAAGAGCTATCGTTCCTAAGAAAAAAAAAATTTTTTTAGTAATTGTGCACCGACAAATATTGGAACATTGATGTACGACCAAATACATACTTGAAAGCCTTGTATGCTGGTCTAAACCAACATAGAAATGAGAATGGTGTGAAAAGTATGAGATAAAGTACTCCAAGACCAAATGTCGAAAATCCTTCATTAGACACAATTAGTATGAATCCACCAAGAACATTTAGGATTAAGACACAGCCGTGAACTGCAATTTAAAATTGTCTCATATAAAATTACCTCAGCTGCTTATCTTTTCAATTGAAAATAGTTGGAACTTACACATCCATAGCCGGTACAATTGCCTGACTACTTTTTGAAAATCAGTATGTATTTCCACATCAATGTCTTGGTGAAAACAAGGTTGGAAGCAACATTTCTCAGGTAAGGGTGGCCAGTTATTTCTCCTTGCTTAAAGAAGCAAAGGCTTTTAGTCACCCTATAGCCATGAATAATACCACATATTTGTTGTTTATTCATTGAACTTACGATAATATGGTGTATTCCTCATGTCTTCTTCTGTTCTCGCCTTCCATTCTGGTTCTGATCTTTGCTGAATTTCAATAATTTAAAGGGAAAAACCAGAGCAGAGTATTAGAATATACAGCAAAACAGTTTAGAACATGAAAATTCATTTCTTACTTACATCTGAGGTAGGAGACAATGTGGGTCCGAGTGGTGTATTCACTGTCTGCTGTGGGGTGCGGGCATAGTTAGCTGCAGGAGGATCCTGACTCGAAGGCTGAAGTGTCGCAGGTTGCTGTGTTGCTCCTAGTCCACCATAAATTGGTGGATTGGTAGCACCTCTGACTTGCGCTGTTCCTTGTGAACCTTGTTCAGCAAAGGGATTATAGTCCTCTAAACCTCTGTTAGCTGGAGTAGAAGATACAGCTCTCCTGATTGCAGGATCCTAGTTTTAAAGAAAATATAATTCAGTTGTCATCTTATGCAACTAAGAAAATACATATAATAGATATCTAAACATAAAGTCAACAATTTGAAATATTTGTTAGTTATAGTAAGAAGTAATGAGTAATAATAAAACATCCAAGATAGCCTTCCTAGAAAAAATACAAAGCATACGTAGACATATGTATCAGGTAACTACTAAGGTAACACGCATTACAGAACAGTAGAAACCTGAGCCTACGTTCTCTACGAAGAATAAGAATGCTTAAATAACAGAAATTCTATTATATTTAATATTTTTGTGCAATATTGCACGAAACGATGTATGTCTTACGTTGCTAGCCGCTATTACAATACTTACCGCAAACGGATCGTTAGTATTCGGTTCTCCGAAAGGATTCTCATCGAAGCCAGACATCTTAATCGCTACTTGCACGATCCGTATTCCAATGCACCAATTAATATGACTTTAACACACTCAGAATAATCTTATCTAAACCTGTCTATACTTGATGATCCATTGCGCTGCGGTTACCTACAGTATAACCGGCAGCCCAACCTTACAGCTCGTCACACGTACATACGTAATGGTACGTAAATTAACTGCTGCCACGTCTATTTCTATATTCTATAGTTCTTACCCGGTATAATAAGTAAGCAATAAAGGTCTCTTCACAAGATCTGTACTTCTATGAGACATTTAGGATACCTTTATAAGTACATACAGAATCTGGTACATATACTTATAAGGAAATATCAAGAAGGATCAAACTCAGATTTTTGTAAAAATTTGTGCTCTTGAAAAGACAGCGTAAAATGTCAAAAACGTATTTCTTTTATTTCATTTCTTTTCTGAAACAGACATTCCCTGTCTAAAATAATCCAAATTACAAACCATCTCCTAAAATGTAACTTGTATTTACAAATCATCTCGAAAACGGATAGAAATAAGAAAAAATTTATTAAAAAGAATTACATAATTTCAGGTGCTGATAAAAATGCTGAAGTTAGATATCTTCAAAGTCGTTTTAAAAGAGTAATAAATCCATCATTTGTAAAATTGTTGTAATATACATGGTAAAATATCTTTTCTTGCAAGTATAGATATTAGGAATAGTAAGTCCCAAAATTATTAAAACATTCATGTTTTCTGTTTTAGATACATCCCTAAACATTTTTGTAAAACATTTCTGCCGCCACAGCAACTACCCTTTAATTTGAAATTCAACCCCCTCACGGAGGTAATGAAAAAAAGTAGCATATATGTACACTTGTGTAAAGAATTTAAAAATTCAAAAATCTTGGAAATCGAACGTAGTACATATTGGAAATTGAATAAAACGGAAAGAACGTAATAGGACCTATTAAATAGGTAATAGAATTGACGCAGGCGCAATCAGTGTGATAGAATGATAGATAACATAGTGTTATAGTGAAGGAACCACCAGTCGCTATGCGTTTACCCCAGTATGTAAAGTGCTTTCTTGCTCTGATTGTTGCACTTGGTCGGGCCTTTTTACGTAAAGAAAATCGCTGGAAAAAGATCCTCCTCGAAATATCAAACGCGTCTAATGGGGATAGGGAAGGGAGAATTTAGAAAAAAATTTTATTTCCCGTGGCTATGAAATGGGCGGAAGAGGCGTGATTATTTTAAAACATGTAAGTGTGTTCTTTGCCTGTTCAAACGTCTGCAAAAAAATTAGTTTCTTTTTCTAATGGGACGTTTGCAAAAATTACACAATTTACAATGATTGCAGTTTAATCGTAAAAAGTAAATTTTAATTTAAACACCGAAAGGTTGATGAAGTCTATGAATAATATTCGGTTGCAGAATGGATGTAAGTTCACTAGTACCAGCGGGTTTTCAATCAAATCAAGTAGATCTGTGCGAGGTCCAAGCTGGTTACAATAAGCTTTCGGAAAACTTGCGAAAACTTACGCCGCAAGCAATACAGTGCGCGATCTTTTGTGGNAACAATTTACAATAATTGCAGTTTAATCGTAAAAAGTAAATTTTAATTTAAACACCGAAAGGTTGATGAAGTATATGAATAATATTCGGTTGCAGAATGGATGTAAGTTCACTAGTACCAGCGGGTTTTCAATCGAATCAAGTAGATCTGTGCGAGGTCCAAGCTGGTTACAATAAGCTTTCGGAGAACTTGCGAAAACTTACGCCGCAAGCAATACAGTGCGCGATCTTTTGTGGCGGCTCTAGATGCAAATATGAAAACCCAAAAGCCTGGCCGCCCGTGCACATGGCAATACAGAACATCTTTTCGCATTGGTAATGTAGCAATAAAAGTTTATCGCAATCTTCAAATTCTACTTTCCATTGTTGTTGATTCCCCTTGCGACAAATCGAATACAACGCGTTCATTTTTATTGGTCCAAATATGTTTTTGAGAGATTCTATCTTTATATCTGCGTGAAATTGAATCAAGTATCATCAAAACAGGATACACTGTATTCTGAGCNTAACGCGTTCATTTTTATTGGTCCAAATATGTTTTTGAGAGATTCTATCTTTATATCTACGTGAAATTGAATCAAGTATCATCAAAACAGGATACACTGTATTCTGAGCCAAGAAAATTCAATTCAACTTTACATGACAACTCGGTGCTTGTGTTCTAATTATTAGATATGGTTACGAAACCGCACCATTGACTTCCGGCTAAATAATTCCACAAATGGATTAACAATTTAAATAAATTAGTCTGAAATGTTTTCCGATCTCTGACATTCTATCACTACTTTTATTCCACCGTGCATCATGAAATAAAAGACCGATGCTAGAATCGATAATTCTTTAGGGTGACAGACGACGTTCTCGCGATGGCACGACCGAACACCGCACAGATTATAAAGAAAGACGTAATTGCTCAGTTTCAAGGGTGGAGTATAAAAACCATAATAAATCTACAAACGCCGGGCGAACATGCGAGCTGCGGCGGTTCCCTCGAAGAAAGCGGTTTTACTTACGATCCGAATGTCTTCATGAAGCACGGCAGTAGGTATCTGAACATTAAAAATACTTATGTATAAAAAAAGTCTTAAAAGATATTACATTTATTTAAAAAAAAATTATCTTCACTCGAGGATTACATTGGACAAAATCTGTTTTTAATCTTCAAATAAGAATTACAATTTTATATTTAAAAACAGAATTATATTTAGTTATAAAGTGAATCATTTTTAAGTGAACGCTAAGTTTGTCCTTGTGTACCATGTAAATCGCGTTCATAGGGATCAGGTTCGACTCTGATGAGTTAGATCGAAGAACTTTAACTGAAACATGCAATGCAGCAAAATCGTGTAACCATGCGGAGGGAGCAAAGTTTCGACGATCGAATAACGACTGTTTTCGAGTCATTTATTTTAGGTACACAAAAATGTCCATTCCCGCGATTCTATCACCGCAGTCCAATTTGTTACAGTTTACTATTACAATTTCGCGTTGAAGGATTACGGAGATGCAACAGTAAGCAAGCTCCTCGACATGGTCAAGGTCATGGCCTTCGCAGTGCAGGAAGGAAGAGTGGCGGTTCACTGTCACGCTGGTAACTCGATTCTTTTTATTAGATGCACCGACCTACTTCTTATTCCTTCACTATTTTTCTTCACAAATTGTCTTCGATATTCTTCCACCAAATTATAGTTACTATATATATAAAACCCGTAATTCCGGTGTAAAAAATCAATGAAACAGATCTTATCAAGACGATGAATAGGTAGGATTCCCGTTTTAATTTAGGAAAGTAGTTATTAGGGCTTTACACGCTCCTCCTCGTTTCGTACGCCCACTCCTTATCACACCGTTCCTCAACAATTTGCAACCTTTAAATGTATCGATCTTAAGCCACGTGTGAAACGCGTTTAGTCCCTAAGTAAGCGAGACTCGTTTTGGTGCATTGCGTGCCGCAACACGCGCCGTTGACCCGCCTGTATCTGAAAATTTTTGCATTCGTTAGTATCTCCCTTGAACTTTCGACTAAGAGAGTTGCTAAAATTAGGTGTATGTTATGTGGGTTACCGGGGAACTCTCTATGAATAATTTACGAAAAAGCTAGCAATCACCATTACATACATTAATAAATACTCTATTATACAATAGGACAAAATAGGAGAAAAATGGTTTTGATCCCGCAGCAAGATAAAAAGTACTTCCCCATTATCTTGTAATCAAATGAAAGCATGTTTCCAAGCAATAAACGTATATTAACTCCAATTGTATACACGAGAAATAAATAAGATCTGATAAAGAACTGTGGTATAACTGAAGAAATTTCAAAATTTCGATTTACGAACCTCAAGGTTTTTCTTAAATAAATAATCGACGAGAATGCAGAGTCATATTAGCATCAAGTGTTCATAAATCCCACCGTAACCTGAATTGTATCGAATCGATCGATTGATTATTCAATAATGACAGTCCAGAGACCGGACCATGCGTTTTGAACGATTCGTAAATGTTACATTTATGATTCTCGTTCGTAAGGGATTCGTATGCCAAAGGGACTCTACTTCCAGCTATTAATCCATCTCTACATCATACCAATGATTTTATAACGTTAAAATGATTTTCTACGTTTTCGCAAATGGAACGATTTAGTCAATGATTATCTCAAGAAAAGCGTTGAATATTTTAACAAACGGATTCTTAGTCGCATTCTCAAGTAACAATTTACATAATCGAATTGCCGAAATTCCACGCATACCTCGCGTGCACACTGTGACTCGATTACAAATCATGGATACGTGCTAACTGAACGTGAGATGTAGAGTTTATTATTATGGTACGGATTATTCATCGTCGTAACTCTTGTTAACCCGGAAAATCGATCGGCTACGATTACGGGTTCCGATTCCAATTCACAGTTCAGCCCCGAGAATGTAATTTACTTTTCGAATTAAGCACGATCGATAGTCTTCAGACCGTTCACAGATGAATATTTCAATTGCGCGATATGACAGTAGCATGTGACATTACTAGAATACACGAGTCAGAAGCATCCAATAAATATCAGAATACTTCTTAATTTTTTAACCAATTCCTTATCTTTTCAATAATTATATATGTGTGCATATTTGTAATTCAGAATTGATACATAAATTGCAAGCCATTTTGAATCTATTCTAATGGATTCTAAATTGTCGAACGTTTGACAAAACGTTTCGAAAATCTTGAAAGACGCGTATCTTTTTCAGGACTCGGGAGAACGGGAGTTCTGATCGCGTGCTACCTCATTTATAGTCTGCGTGTGCGAGCTAACGATGCCATACGATTCGTTCGTATGAAACGGCCGTGCGCGATACAAACGCGTAGCCAAATACTGTGCATCCAGGAATTCGAGCACTTTGTGCTTCCACAAATGATAGTTTTCCCTCTGAACAGCACAATAGGCGATCGCAAGCCCTGTAGCTTGCAGTCGCATTTGAAAAAACAGCACAACGTTCTACACGGATATGAGCAGCGCACATTTAAATATATTCCAAAGGTCCCTTTATTTCTATTCGTAATGATAAACCATGAATTCCGAAATATCATGATTGAAACCGACTGAAATGAATTATTCATTAGATCGTGTTCACGATTTGCGAACGAATTCTTCAATTGTGCGATTGTCAGGAAGACAATTCCCCTTGTGAGATTCAGTATACGATTTCCAATACGACTTTTACGCAAAAATTCATATCCCACGTTTTGGACAAGATGAAAGATAGCAAGGGGAATATTAAGCACTCTTATTCGTGGGCCGAGTCCCTTGCCGACTCGTACGATTGTTCCAGTAAGAAATAAGAAAAGATCGAGTTTTTCAAGTAATGATCAAAGTAATTCTACAACGTTTTCAATTTTTATAATTATCTAGGTTCTACAAAAGCTTGTGCAAGTGGCAGTCAAGCGTCTTCGAGAGATACTTCCGACGATATTGGTAGATTAAGCGACGTGTTCTGTACTTCCCCAGACGCTCCGTTCTCCGACTCTACATTTCTAGGTACTCCAACCATAATTGGTAATTAGGTATCCTTATTAAACGAGATGGAAAACGATATTTTTTATAGGACTTGATGATAACTATGTAGACGATGTCTTAGGCGACGGAATTCACGAACAGGATCTCACAGATAACGATTGTTACAAAGAAATTCAATCTCACATAGATTTAAGGGTTGCTGCTGAGAATACATCCCTTGAAATTGTTAGCGCTGAGGAAGCAATGAGAGCTTTAGTGAGGGATAATGCCACTTTGCCCGACAAAACAAGGAAGCGTATCCAAAATTATCAGGTAAAACATAACATGCTTTCAATCTATCGAAGAAAGTATAAAATTGTTCCCTTTATTTCCAGATGGATTTGAATCACCGATCTTCGGCCTGGCAGAGAATACAGATGGAAACAAATTTGGACATCTTGTCGGGATTGTTATTCGAATGGCTAGAGACGTTGAAACATCCTTTACTGGACGTAGACAGTTTGAGCTACATTGTTGTCTGGAGTACCAAACCGCAGAGATGTTTAGAAAAGTTGCCTACTTGCAATAGATATTTATTGGAATATCTGTTACGATTCATCTGTCGGTTGAGACCAATGACTATCGAGAGTCAAAGCCTAATCACGAAGAGGTTCATGGCTACCCTCACGCAGCAAAGTATATGGATCAAGAACAATTTCTACCCTTCCAGTAAATATTAGAAAAGAGATCCTTTACATGTCTATAAAAAAGACCATTTTCGCTCCATTTTATTCTCAATCTACTTGGTAGACAACAGAGAATGATCTTCTTTATGTATTTTTTTATAAAATATTTGATGAACAAGAAGGGTCAAATGGGCTTTTTCAGACACGTGCTTAAACATCGTCCTCATTTGGAAAAGTCCATTTTTGTCTCTAGTTGCACACTATATTATTCATTAAGTTTGTTATAACTAAAGACAAAATTGAGTTAAATCAGATTTCTTTTAAAATTGACAGCATAAAGAGGATAAACATTTATCCCTGAATAAATAACTGCTTCATACATGTTTCACGAAGGTATAAGACGATTGTCTCTACGTATAGTCAATGTATGCATATTCGTTCGACAAATGCACAGCATAATTGATCGCCAGAAATATTGATTCTACTGTGTCATGCGGCATCGTCCTATTTATATTGTCAATAATTGTGGCATACCGTGACGAAACGGAGCACGATAACAAACTGCCTGAATGTTACGCTATTAATTTAGTCTCAACTGTCGCCAACTATTTTATTCAACGCATTTCTATTGCAACTGAGCAATCTATAGATTTCATTATAATTAAATCATTGAGTTAGCCAGGTCTTATTCTATGTGGAAGCAATGAATTTCTATAATCATATTGGTATGTACTATTCACATTAAGAGTGTTACTGTTGCAGATAAAAATTTCCAAAAACTACGGCGAGGAACAGCGGCAAAAGTGAATGAATTTTTTATTAGATTGATGAATCTGATAGAAGAAGTGAATACGCAAGGACTGGAAAAACCGTCGTGGTCTTCAAAATGGGATTTAGTATCTAGTCAGTTGAAACGCGTGGAAGCGCAAACACCAGACGAGGAATGTTGTAATTAAATTGAAGTTTCTTCAAGAAGACAGCATAATCATTTAATCTACCTATCTATGCAATATGTCTTTATTTTTACAACTTTCAAGAAATATATAAATATACATGTATAGATTATAGAACATATCAAAGAAAATAAAAGATATTTTATTAGTTACAGATTTACACTTATATTTTAATACCATACCCAGAGCTATAGTATTATATTATTAGTGAGATACTATACAGAATTTTCAAATCTACACTTCGTTTGAACTACTTCTGACGCTGACAAGACATCCGTGTATTAGTAACAAAAATGACTCAACTGGCAAAATTGCTGTCAATGAGACAGCTCATAAAAGCACGTGTGTACGGACGTATATGTATACATACGGTTACATATCCAGTGACAGATGCATGCAAGTGTGTTAGCCCGTAACGTGGTGCCCTCTTAAACAGAACCCAAGACAAGATACACGACTTATTATTGATAAATTGAGATAAATGCGGAATTAAATAGCCAATGTATGCCTATTCCTTTTAAAGCTTTCAGCTATAACGTTTATATTCTTGAGAACTATGAAGTAAAAATTGGGAAAAAACATGAAATGTCACGAAATGTATATATATATATTGCTTGCATACCTTTCACATGAATAAAGATAATTCCTAGAATTTCGTTATCACCTTCGCTTTCTCTTTTTCAATCATTTTAATTATATTTATTTTTAATTTAACATGATAGATCAACATTTAGGTGATTGAGCATGGATTCTCATGAATCTTTTCTATTTATCTAGCCTCGTGATAAAAAACAAACAACTTTTGTGCTACGTAAGCCCTATCGCGATGACTACACTGGGTTGATCCTGCACCTACATACATACAGTACCGTCGAATCGTGACGCTCGAGCTCGAGAGTCATTGCTTAACGTGTGTATATATACGCGTTTACGGTAAGAAAAAGGGACGTGGCAAAGAGATAGGTGATCGAAATGGTTAGTATTTTCATATCAATACTCCCAACGACTTTTTCGCATTGTTTTGTTATTAAACGTATATTGAAACAAACGCATGTAATGGAACTTTCACGTATTTTCAGGCATCGTACTCCGAGGACCAGTTGGCAGGTGAGTAAATGCGAAGATCTTTGACATTAAGTAGAATGAGTTTAAAGCGGGGCAGACGGTTCGTTCTTGACGTTCAATTTAGGTCAAGAATATCGTTTACCTTATTAGACCCACCCTGGTGACATCGAATTACGTGTCAGTGATTACCATTTATGGTTAGGTATCTGAAAGAAATAGCAGAAAAGACGAAACGAAGACAGAACGTGAATAGTATCGGATCGTAACGACTGACGTACAGTGCATGCTTTATATTCGTCTTTAAAATCGTTTCTGACCGTAGTTCTCTTAATATACTTGCATTGTAAACAATATTACTGTGTTATCAAACAAATTAAAGCATTTATCCATTCTCTATCATTGCTATAATTAAAAGTGAATTGTTCTTTTATTTCGTATTCGTACGATTTTCGTTGTTGGTTAATTCAAGAAGTAATATTATACTATTTAAAATAACAAATACCGTACTACATTCACGATGTATGGTTGTACTTACCAAGAACTGACNTTTAACATGATAGATCAACATTTAGGTGATTGAGCATGGATTCTCATGAATCTTTTCTATTTATCTAGCCTCGTGATAAAAAACAAACAACTTTTGTGCTACGTAAGCCCTATCGCGATGACTACACTGGGTTGATCCTGCACCTACATACATACAGTACCGTCGAATCGTGACGCTCGAGCTCGAGAGATATACGCGTTTACGGTAAGAAAAAGGGACGTGGCAAAGAGATAGGTGATCGAAATGGTTAGTATTTTCATATCAATACTCCCAACGACTTTTTCGCATTGTTTTGTTATTAAACGTATATTGAAACAAACGCATGTAATGGAACTTTCACGTATTTTCAGGCATCGTACTCCGAGGACCAGTTGGCAGGTGAGTAAATGCGAAGATCTTTGACATTAAGTAGAATGAGTTTAAAGCGGGGCAGACGGTTCGTTCTTGACGTTCAATTTAGGTCAAGAATATCGTTTACCTTATTAGACCCACCCTGGTGACATCGAATTACGTGTCAGTGATTACCATTTATGGTTAGGTATCTGAAAGAAATAGCAGAAAAGACGAAACGAAGACAGAACGTGAATAGCATCGGATCGTAACGACTGACGTACAGTGCATGCTTTATATTCGTCTTTAAAATCGTTTCTGACCGTAGTTCTCTTAATATACTTGCATTGTAAACAATATTACTGTGTTATCAAACAAATTAAAGCATTTATCCATTCTCTATCATTGCTATAATTAAAAGTGAATTGTTCTTTTATTTCGTATTGGTACGATTTTCGTTGTTGGTTAATTCAAGAAGTAATATTATACTATTTAAAATAACAAATACCGTACTACATTCACGATGTATGGTTGTACTTACCAAGAACTGACTAATAGGATGATGTCATCCATCGAGGGTAAATAGATCTATTGTTTGCAGAAGTGATTTAGATAAGAAGTGAAAGAAAAATGTTTGAAATTGAAAGACTGATTGTAAAATTGTATTCCTACAGAGTTTCAAGAGGCGTTCCAACTGTTTGATAGTCGGGGAGATGGAAAAATTCATGTGGCACAAATTGGAGATGCATTACGTGCTCTAGGACAAAATCCAACTGAATCAGATGTGAAAAAATTTACCCATCAACACAAACCCGATGAGCGCATTAGTTTTGAAGTATTCCTGCCAATATATCAAGCTATCAGCAAATCTCGTACATCTGATACTGCTGATGATTTCATAGAAGGTTTACGTCACTTCGACAAAGATGGGAATGGTTTTATCTCATCAGCTGAATTGAGACATCTGTTAACTACACTGGGTGTGTAACAAAACATATTTCTTTTTGTAACATGCATTTACTCAATTATTCCATAATTAAGTGTTCATGTTACTTGATAGGTGAAAAACTCAGTGACGAAGAAGTCGAAACTCTATTGGCTGGTCATGAAGATTCACAGGGTAATATTAACTATGAGGATTTCGTTCGTCAAGTAATGTGTGGTTAAACTAGCAATTACTAATCAGTAAGATTTGTATCTACCATAAAAGTTTTATGACAAAAGCATTTATTTTTTTTTTTTATTTACTGTACTTCATCACAATGCAATATTATAATAAGATTGTACATGTATGATAGCTATCAATAATCTTTTGTTATTGTGATAGAATATCAATCTCCTTATGTGTACATGTTTAATGCTATGAGTACCTTGTGCCTTGATGTGAAAGATTCATAAAATTTGTAGATGAAAAATGAATATCAACCATCCCGTAAGCATTTTAATATTTATATATATACATATATGTGTGTTTTTTTTAAATTCATTTGTACGTTTCTTTTTAATTATGTGTAAGTATTAGTTTTTAGATCATTATGTATATGATACAAAATGATAATTTAAGTAAACGAAAATATTTTCCCTACATGGTTTTTTCATTATAAATGTGAGAAACAAAAACGAGGTGTGTTTAAACTAGGCATTGAATTGTAATGTTTAAAGTATTAATTAAACAAATAAAAGAAGTGATAATAATGGATATTAAGATGTAAATAATTTTATTTTGTTTTCTCAAACATAATTTGAGTAAAAGACAAACTGAAGTCAAAAATAAATGTAACTTTTATACATACGAAAAACCGCATAACGAGACGAGACTATACAATCGAACTGTATCGATTAATCTCGAATCGAAAGAAACGAACTAGAAAGAGACAGAGACACAGGGAGGGCGGACGACATTCAACAAGGAAGCGCTTCGGCGCTTCATTCAGTATCGGGTCACTCGTCTGAGTAGGACGCTTGTCTTGTGCGCTAGTGCATCTACGATAATTTGTATCCAACAGCAGTCTAACGGACTGATTTCACTGTAGGAAGGTAAAATTACGGCCGCCAAGNGATTGTACATGTATGATAGCTATCAATAATCTTTTGTTATTGTGATAGAATATCAATCTCCTTATGTGTACATGTTTAATGCTATGAGTACCTTGTGCCTTGATGTGAAAGATTCATAAAATTTGTAGATGAAAAATGAATATCAACCATCCCGTAAGCATTTTAATATTTATATATATACATATATGTGTGTTTTTTTTAAATTCATTTGTACGTTTCTTTTTAATTATGTGTAAGTATTAGTTTTTAGATCATTATGTATATGATACAAAATGATAATTTAAGTAAACGAAAATATTTTCCCTACATGGTTTTTTCATTATAAATGTGAGAAACAAAAACGAGGTGTGTTTAAACTAGGCATTGAATTGTAATGTTTAAAGTATTAATTAAACAAATAAAAGAAGTGATAATAATGGATATTAAGATGTAAATAATTTTATTTTGTTTTCTCAAACATAATTTGAGTAAAAGACAAACTGAAGTCAAAAATAAATGTAACTTTTATACATACGAAAAACCGCATAACGAGACGAGACTATACAATCGAACTGTATCGATTAATCTCGAATCGAAAGAAACGAACTAGAAAGAGACAGAGACACAGGGAGGGCGGACGACATTCAACAAGGAAGCGCTTCGGCGCTTCATTCAGTATCGGGTCACTCGTCTGAGTAGGACGCTTGTCTTGTGCGCTAGTGCATCTACGATAATTTGTATCCAACAGCAGTCTAACGGACTGATTTCACTGTAGGAAGGTAAAATTACGGCCGCCAAGATTTTACGAAGAAAGAAGTATGAATATTAATTCCAGTCTACCATTAAGTAATTGTGAAAGTAGTAAAAAGGGCATAATAATGCCAAGTTTAATATCCAGCAATTGGTAAGTACTGTGCGACTACTGCGCCATTTCTGTCTTATGTTCGTCATCGCCATCTTGTATTCTATTCACATTCGTGTTTTCTTTGTTAATTTTAATCGAACTTGTTTATTTTACTTTCCCGTATTTACGAAACACTCTTGTCGTTACCCTGATAAAATAATCGCTTATTTTTACGAGCGTATAATCCCATTTCGAATGTTTATGATAACTGCGTAAGCAAGACGAACCAATGATTGCTTTTTGATTTTATCACGATAACAACAAAAATCAGTAAATTCATAATTAATCTGTTTATGATTCATTGCTATGTACACCTTGATGCCAATATTGTTCTAAAAACAAATATACAAATGAAAAATGAAATATTTTAACGTATGCGTAAGCAATAAAATAAAATAAAATTATGTAGCCTGTTGAACGAGAACGAAGAAAAATTAAAAACTACGTAATTTTGTAACGGTTGCATTAGACAAATTTTCCTCTTATATGCTCATATATATATATATAGTGCCACGTGAATCAAACGCTCGTTGTACGTGACGTCGAACGCGTATGCGTGATAGGTCATACGCGTCAGCTGTTTTCTTTTGCGTTATAAATGTATAATACAAGGAACAAAATATTTTCGTACTATTTCACTCAGTTTTTTAAAGGAATTTCCGTATACATGCATATACATGTATAAGATAGGCACACGTACAGATTTTATTAGATTTCTTCATGATTAATAGTACTGTTGAACACTTGATGTAAATTGCTATGATGAGACGGAAATAATCGAACTTATGATGGTTGTATGTACATGTGCAAATACATAGACAAACCTTCCAGATATTTCTTGCATAATACTCATTGTATAGCCGCGCGTTTTATAATGTTTTGTTAACTGGAAAACAAAGTAAAGTCGTTTCACAATCTTATCTCAGATATTATCAAAAACGCTAATCACGCGAAACTGCGTCCAGATAAGTAAAAGGTGGTAAACAATACACGTGAAGGTAAATACAAAACTGTAGCTTCGTATAGGAATAATTTCAGTCGTTTTCATTCCGCTCTCTTAACAATCGCGTTTCGACCTCGTTTTTTTAAAAACTATAAAATTGAAAGTACAATTGGTAATAAACGAATAACTTTTATATGTTCATATTTGTTTGAAATCTCCTTCTTGTATATTATTTGTGTGTTTAAAAGAAACACGTATGCGATTTTGTTATTTAATGTTGTAATTATGATCGATCGATTAAACTGGTTGAATTTGTAGTGACATGTCCGGCAAATACATGGACGAAAGTTTAGAAGACAGCTCTAGACTCCAGCAACATTATTGTATAACGCTGGGTGTGGGGCCTCTGTGGTGGTCCTGATGTGCCCCATGCCGCATTGTCTGTATCTACAGTCAACACAGAGAGCCGCGGCGTGGGGATAAAGCAGAGTCAGCTCTCTGTGAGCTCCCAAGTTGTACAAGTGTGTACTCATAATTGAAATGAAGATGAATTCTTTTGTTTACAGCTTGCCTCTAATTCTTATCTCACTTCTCAACATTTCTCATTGTACAACATTTTTTAGGAGGATGAATTATTAAAAGCCGTGCGAAACAGCGAATCATTACGTTTGACGTTTACTCTACATTTAACAGAAAGTACATCCGTTGAATGGGAAACAGTCGTATGGCGCCATTGTCTTTACATACGCGTTCCAAGCTGTCTTTTGCCCGAGGGTTCAAAAGAGGGCTTCGTGTCCCTCCTGGAATACGCCGAGGAAACACTGCGATGTACGAACATCATCGTTTGCCTGCGTAAGGACAGAACAGATCGAGGTACTTGTCGTCAACCGTTTATTGATTCCAATGAAACTGACCTCGAGGGGAAAAGCTTCTCGCCTAAAAAATTTTGTTGTTGTGGTTTAGCTATGCTGGTTCGTACCTTCATGTTTTTGGGCTTCAGTGTTCTACCGCCGACTCACTCCTTGGTACCACCAGGCAGTGACGCCGGCAATCTCTACATGCTCTATGCCATCGAGTAAATAACCAGAAGCTCGACTTCTCTGAAATTTAACGCACAGGTATTTTTTTCTATCGCGAAAATCAGCTTTTATTTTACTCTTGTTTTACTCTTGTTTCTTCTTTCTGTGACTTCTAAATAGTTTATAATTTTCGCCTAATCTTTTTATTTTATTTTTCTTTTTTTTAATTGCAGGAATGAAAAAACTTATAAAAAGTTTTTAACCACAGGCAAGGTAAAAAATTACAACGTATACAACCGTAAATTGGAAACGAAGTTAAAATTCATAGAATAGTAATATCAGTTCTGATTCCGCTATAATCAGTTTCAAAAGGCAAGCAAAGTGCATAAGACTTAAGAAAGAACGTTCATTTCACCTTGGCGTTAAATTGAAGGAGGGGTACATTTTGATCGCGTGCGTAAAGAACGGAGAGGGCGTATGAAAAAGATAAATCGAAATTAATAGTCGAGTGTGTAGAAATAATTTAACGGTGGAAGTAATTAATAATAATTCATTCTCTTGAATACAATGTCAACAACTTTTAAGGGTATATAAACTGCTGACGAAGCTTCCCACGTAAAAGGTTTGGCGATATCGAGGCTTGAAATTCATGTAAAGCTACGAGACGCGCCAAATTGTGCAAAAAGTTTGTTACTGCAAAATCTCAATGTTAATTGCGGCGGATTGGGTTTCACCGTGTTTTATTTTGTATTATCGTATATTGTTTCTTTTTTCTTTCATAATTATTTTCACGTAGTATTACTATTACTATTACTATATATATACATCTATATACATATAGGTACACATATTATATGCGTTTAACGATGCGTAACCAGTGTTTGGCCACTTTATATTTACAATAATTACAGTTTCCTTTTAGCTCGAACTTTCACAATGACATCACTGATGAAATTTACTAATATACAAATTCAAAAATCTAACAATTATCAAATTCAATACGATTGAAATAAGTTATCGATTGATAATATGAGCAATACGTTATATACTGCCAGCGGTCGTTGTAATCGTGAATGGGTCAAGTTTTCTTTGTTATTTTTAGACTAAGTGATAACCGTAATAATTACTTCTAACGATATATGAATAATTATGCTGACGATGACGATAGTAATTATATGTTATTGTAATATTCGGTAACCCAGGTCAATTAACATTGTAGAGTTTGTGCTAATAAATACGCTCTTTAGTGTTGACTCGATAACAAATGATGTTAAATTTACTGTAAAATCATTAAAAAAAATTAAAATATTCCAAAAAAAGAAGGAAGGTGTTGATAGCTTGCTAGAAATGTAGATAAGTCCACAGTGATGAATTATTATATATGTTAACGCAAATAGTTTCTGATTTGTCCAACCGAGTATGAAACTCTTGTATGTTTAATTATATCACTATATAGTATTGCGTACCGTATTACAAGTTATCGCGTAAAAATACATGTGTATGCTATATTTGGATTATGAAAATTACACGAGAACACATAAGACATAAATAAAACTTTAGGAAATAAATAAGTTTTGTAATTCGTCCTATATTAAAAAGATTAAAAAGAAATCAGTTCTTTACATAGTATTAATCACTGCATACTCGTGTACATACATGCACATATGTATACGCAGAGTTCTTTGAATACCGGTAGGATGTCTTTTTGTACAGTAACGATTTATTTCGTATAAATGTACAACTCAGCAATATAAACATTAATAATATCGATAAAACAACCAAATAGAAGAGTCCGCACAATATTTCGCAATACAAACAATACGTATCATACGTATCACACATATCACATTATAAATTTGAACACACATACAATTTTCAAAACTGTTTACAACTGTTCGAATTTAGGCCAAAAAAATTCTGCTTCAGGTATTGTTTTATTAAACTCACAAACAAACAAAAAATTTACTGATAAAAACATCAATTATAATTTACTCTTTTCTTGAATGTTGTTAAAAACCCTTTGCACTAATTTCAGCCTTTTGATACGACCTATGGATAAAATGTTTCAAAATGTTTGGCATAACATTGATGTGATGTTTGATTTATACATACTTGTATAATGCGTTTACTATGGTGGCGTTAATCAAGTGCAAAGGGTTAATCACGCTAATTTCTGGGCATCAAGTTATTATTTGCAATGCTCAACTTCTGATAACATTTAAACAGTTGTACTTCGTATCTTAGCGTAGGTAAGTCCTTTTAGTATTATCAAGGTCAATCTCGTCAGGATTATTTTTTGGGACGAGGCCCAAACTGTTCAACATTACGGACGGTGCTGCGTCTTCCACGAGATAAGCGGACACTTTGTTACATTTAATTAAATGCGTAGCTAATTCATTGCCGTCCGCTGTCGCATAACCACACGAACATTGCATTTTTCTTTCTAATGGAATATTAATCAGAGGTGAAGGAACTACCAGGCTCGTCAAAGGTCGCTCATTATGAATTTGTTGCTGATGTTCTTTAAACGCACGCCAACAACAAGTTACATAGCGACACAAATTGCACTTCTGTTCACCTGGAAAATGACTCTGTTCATCTATATCCTCCTCGCATTCTTTGCAAGATAAGTCCTCGAATGGAACGTTCACTGTCACTGGACCAGTGATCCATTTCGCGACTTTTTCGTTAAGTGGCAATTCGTTAGGAGGACTCTCGATATCAAACCGTCTACTTTGAAGTCGATGCTTTGCAATCATTATTCTGTTCTCAGCACTAGTGTACGGAATAACTTTTGTACCAGAGACAGTATCGTGCAGGTCCATTTGATGGGACTTCAATGAACTCTTCTGATTGAACCAGAGACAACACCTTGAACATTTGTTTCCTCGTCCTTGTTCCATTCGCATAATGTGTCTTTGCATATGCAATAGAAATGCATGAACGTTAGTAGCACTGGGTTTACCTTCCTTCACAAAATCTATTACTTTCAAGCAGTAAGGGCATTGTAGTCCCGTGCCTCTCTCGTGGACACGGTAATAATGATCAATAGCATCTTTGTGACTCGAAGTACGATAACCACATGTTTCACATCGATACGGCATCTCTGAAGGACAGTGCATAGATGACAAATGGTTAATAAGAAGCGTGCTGCTTCCAAACTTCTGCTCACAAATGGCGCAAACAACCATGTCGCTGTCAGAGTGGCCGAAGCTGCTATGTGCTTCTGTAACATGTGTAGTCATTTGATGCTGGGACGAGAACGCTGTACAGCAATATCGACATACAGGAGAGTTCGATTGCTCGGGTACCTGTGCAGGTACATGACCAATAGTATGTTCCATCACTTCTGTATTCGAGCGCATCGTCGCGGTGCAAAGGAAACACTTGTAATGGAATAAGCACTTATGCTCTCGTAAAAGGAGAGTCATATCGCCGGCCATAGTAGCGTAGTAATGTTCTTGTAACTGTATTTTGTCGTTTCTAGTATCCCGATCTTTCTCTTTTGCTAAATATTTCGTATCCAGCATTGGCTTCTTCAATTCAGATTCTGGACTAAGCGCTGTCGCCATGATTCTCCTTCGTCCTCTCCTCGGTCCAGGTTTCATTGCATAGACAAACGATGGCGACTCTTTTACATGTTTAACGTTATTAGTTGGAACTAAGACTTCACAACCTGATTGATGATCCTCTTTTCTAAGCTTCATTAGTGATGTGAGTGATGGTGGATTCATATAAGACCAATTTTTAAAAGGATCAGCAGCTATTCTAGAAAGACGGTCTATAAGACTCTCGTTCGATTCGATTTTAGTCTGCTCCGCGATACATGTTATTATGTTGCTGAACGCTCGTGCAGCAGTCGCCCCGTGCATTTCTCTCCACACCAATTCGTCCAAAAACTGTTGTATCATTTGTATGCTAAGTAGACTAAGAGTGTTTTGGAACATTCTTGGAACGATTTTCCTTAAATATTCCATAATGTGATAATTGCTCATTTCATCACGAGAAGTTTGATTAGNCGTCATATCGCCGGCCATAGTAGCGTAGTAATGTTCTTGTAACTGAATTCTGTCGTTTCTAATATCCCGATCTTTTTCTTTTGCTAAATATTTCGTATCCAGCATTGGCTTCTTCAATTCAGATTCTGGACTAAGCGCTGTCGCCATGATTCTCCTTCGTCCTCTTCTCGGTCCAGGTTTCATTGCATAGACAAACGATGGCGTCTCTTTTACATGTTTAACGTTATTAGTTGGAACGAAGATTTCACAACCTGATTGATGATCCTCTTTTCTAAGCTTCATTAGTGATGTGAGTGATGGTGGATTCATATAAGACCAATTTTGAAAAGGATCAGCAGCTATTCTAGAAAGACGGTCTATAAGACTCTCGTTCGATTCGATTTTAGTCTGCTCCGCGATACATGTTATTATGTTGCTGAACGCTCGTGCAGCAGTCGCCCCGTGCATTTCTCTCCACACCAATTCGTCCAAAAACTGTTGTATCATTTGTATGCTAAGTAGACTAAGAGTGTTTTGGAACATTCTTGGAACGATTTTCCTTAAATATTCCATAATGTGATAATTGCTCATTTCATCACGAGAAGTTTGATTAGGCGATCCTCTGTGAGGATCGGACTGTATCACGTTATGAAAACCCATTTCTTGAAGAGTTGATTTGTCAATGGTATAATCGGTCACGATCGTTGAATCAGCGTGTACCCATTCTTTCAATGGTTGTAATATATTATTGAATTGCCTTTTGAACGATTTATCATTATCTGGTATTGGGTCGCAGGCTCTCAATCTTAAATCGAGTGTGCTATAATCGAGTACACCAATCACTTTTACCTTAACTTTCCGTGAGTTTCCGTCCTGTGATGTCGTACCCAAACTAATTATACCAATTTGTATCACTGCATTTTTTCCGCCTATCTTAATCGTTTTATCCCAAAGCGCAGCAGTACAAATGCTACGTAAATAGGTATAAAATGTTTTTACATATATGTTGGATACTTTTACCCAAGAAATAACATTTTGAATGTTCGTTTGGCACGCCCAATGATAAATTATCTTAAGAAGAACGGTAGGTGTGTACGGAGCTCCTTGAAAAATTGAACCGGAAAAAACGGATACGAAACGGTCTGGGCAACAACTCGAGATCCAAACATATCCTCCCGAATACGGGAATGTACCTTGATCACTATACATGGCCAATTTTAATTTACTCTTATGATGCTGAGTACTGTGTTGCGCACAATGTTGTTCAGCTTTCACCAGCCCTTGTTGTATCAACCATTCTGCGAACTTCGTAGCCGGATACATAAGCACACCCTTGACTTTCATATCTGGAATATGCAATTGATTATTAATATATACATACATATATAGGAAGAGGAAAATGGCCATGAATAATCACATTCACATTAATAGGTACCTAACTCTGTTCTTTCTTTTTGAGCTATTAGGGGAGTGATGTCTTTTATACGAAGATTTGGTTTGGCCACAACCACCAATGAAGGAAATGTTCTTCCTCCATTCATTTTATTAAAAGTTACTTCCTTTCCATCTGGAAGGTTCTTCTTCGATTCATCAATCTGCTCATGAGCTAGATTAGAAGATGAAATGTAGGAAATAATTTACTTCTGTTATATGTACGTTGGCCGAAACGGAATCATATGATCTTAAGCGTTAATATGAAGTAGCAATCAACAGTTCCGTATCTCTTACCTGTACTTTTACCGATTAATATTCCACCGATACTTGTCATTTCGGTTGGTTTTGCAATAGATATTTTTGTCGTCGCCGCTGGTGGTGTCACTGTAACGGTCATCGTGGGAGCTGTCGTTCCTGTAGTAGTATTTACAATTGACGAAGACGACGCCGAAGATGTGAGCTGCTTATTCACTGTTTTTATTCTAAGATTAGTCACACCTTGGGGAGTAGTTGTAGCTAAAATATTGAGTATCATTTAACGTTCATAAAACGCGATCGAACGCAACGGACAACTTACTTGGCGTTACTACGTGTGTCGAGCTTATTTTCTGTCTCTGGCCACGAGTACCTAAGGCAGGCTACATAGAGATAAAGTAGGGTCAAAACTCATCAGAAAAACAAAGATTATTAAGTGAAATGATATTTACGCGTAACATACTTCCTCTATTATATCAGACTGTTGTACTTGAAGCACTTTCGTTCTGCGTCCAGAACGGGTATATTTATACTGGAAAAAAATTATGCAGTTTTTTAAATAATTATCATCAGTTAAACCTTCTATGGGTCCGTGTAACTTTCAGGTCACATGCTTACAAATTGACATTTTACCAAATAAGTTTAGTTTTTTCACGAGCTAGCGTGTGCGTCTTAATTCTATAATATCTCGGAGATATCTAATACCAATATTTTTTTATGTGCACATATAGGTTTATAATTGATTCCCCATTCCATAATTTTCTTATGTTTAAAAAAGACATTCGGCCCATAGAGGGTTGAGTATAACTCGTCTTTCTTCTAAAAAAATTTCATACATTTTCTGTTTGGGAGTGTGCAACTGCAGGTATAGGTGTAGCTGAAGATGTGGATGTTGACCCTGACGTCAGTACTGAAGTCGA
This sequence comes from Ceratina japonica, assembly GCA_019453355.1. Taxonomy (NCBI): domain Eukaryota; kingdom Metazoa; phylum Arthropoda; class Insecta; order Hymenoptera; family Apidae; genus Ceratina; species Ceratina japonica. The sequence continues at coordinate 70,164 of SMSR01016118.1, read as the reverse complement.
TGAAACGTTTGTAATAGGTCCTGCAATTCGTAATTTATTAATATCAATTCGTCGATGGTGTTCCTTAATTTCTTACCTGAAGTCTGAGCCACGGATCCAAGAATAACTCCCATTCGTGAATCCACAAGCAATTGTATGTTACCCTGAGGTCCATTTGCATTATTTAATACATTCAGTTTAATGGATTGACTTTTATTTTGATTCTGCAAATGCCATTTATGTCAATAACTATGTGACATATAACTAATTTAAGATTTCTGTGATACTCACTATATTCACAATGGATTGTGGAGTATTTTTAACCAGTGCTTGTGCAGCATTTGAAGGCCTGGTATACGAGAAGATACAAACACTGAGTTTGCTAAAAGAGTGACAATTGCAAAAAGATAATGTCTATGCAGAAAGTAATACCTACAATGTGTATTGATAACCGTTGACATTGCCTACTTGGCATACCAATTTACCTCCATGATCTTTAACCAGTTCTTCCAATGAAGTAGTGACCTAACAAAATACTTTGTGGTATCATTCACATCATTTCACAGGAAAACAAATTTAATACAATAAATAGAGAGAAAAGTTTATGAAATATACCTTGTCATAATTTTCCTTCAGCTCTTGTTGCAGTTTTAACTGAGCCTCACTGAGCGGCTCTTCCGCACATTCTAAATTCAAAGTCATATAGGATGGTCGATTACTTGTATGCGAGCGCATTATTAGTCGATTTTTCGGCATGTTTGTATAGTTTTTTGAAGACTCTATGTATGAATCTTCCCAAGAAGAGTTCGCATTTAATTTGACTGGGTTTTCAACTGTTACACTTGTTATATTCCTGTTCCATTTGTGATTCCAGTATTTACACTTCGAAAACTGAGATGGATTCCGCGCTACAGTAATTAGTGAACTTGTTTGATTCCCTATTCATACAATCCTATCCGTTCGATCATACATGATCGATGCAAAAATAACCTACGGCAATGCCGGCGATGTCACCATAATAAACCTGGCTGTTGCTGTGATTTACGATAGACAACAGTGGAACAGTTTTGTTAGTGACGGACCAATGATGAAATTAACAACACAACAATGACTGTAGCAACAGCTACACGATAATAACAATTAAGTTAAAATTACGAATGGGACGACGCAACGACAATGGCTGAAAGCGATATCAGTGACCTCTGCCTCTGCAACAGCAAGAAACAGTTAGTAGGACAAAATATTTGAATGAACGGTGCTTTCAAATAATTGAAACAGTTTTATTCACTCATTATATTTAACTTATTAATTATCAATAATTTGATACAAGAGTTGATTTACGCATTACTAATATTATAACCGTGGTATCGCGACTGTTTGAATTCAAGGCCTTTGAGAAATCAATTCAAATCAAACAGTGCAGGATATGTATATACATGTCACCGAGGGGAGATTGCTAATCTTTCTTTAGTGCACGTATCGTCATTCTACTGGTGACCAGATGATATTATAGAAATCATAAATCCAATAGTTGTTTAGATATTCATAGTTAAAGACTATGTCTCATTGCCAGTTCTTGTCAAAACTAATAATTCTTCCTCAATACTGTTTCAGTCTTAGCAATGGAGAAGTGTCCACGTCCACGGTTATATATTTATATTATACATATATGCACATATATCACAATTTCACTAACGTGATATTTCGATTGTGAACTAATGTAAAATATACAATAAACTATATGGATATATATACATAAAAAAATAGGTAACATCAGCACTTATACTATATGACTATGCTCCTTCTACTACACTCCGAAGAGTTAATTTTGTACCAATCAACCATTCGGCAATTTACACTTCTAAAAATGGAAATTAGTCAACCTCCAACACGTGAAACTATCAATCAGACGTGACACAGGGTCACATACAAGAAAGAAGAAGAAAGAAGAATCTTCATTGTGGTGAGTAATTAAATACATAACGTGCGGAGAAAGTTGCTACCCTCGCGCTTCAATCTTAGCCCTTAGAGTCCTCAGTTTCGTTTTTCGCTGCATAACATTCGGACATCAATGCCTCATGACATTCGTACCCCGTCATTCAATCTTGTTCCATCTTCGTAATTACCTCGACATTCGATTAAATATTAGATTCTACATGTTGTCTTTTGGGCCCGACCTTTGTCCTTCAAATTTCAAATCGCTTATTGACTAGTAAAGGAAGGGATCGTGATGAAAGAGAGAGAACGTTTAAGAAGCTGCCTCCAATATACGTTAATTTGTTTTGGGATGATCTTGTAGAAAGAAGTGTCTCGTAGAAAAAATTTAAATTCAATAAGTCGGTGAATAAAAATCATAATTTGATTTTAGAAGGATAAATATGTTATCTTAATTATAACAAAATTTAAAGAACCGTTTATTATTATTAATTGTCATATGATCACATAAAGAGAAATCGGCTGTAAAATTGATAAAAAAATAAAGTACCTTCGTCTTGTTAAAAAAGTCTTTAGCTAACGTTCTTACGAGTAAGTATGATTAATTAAAATGGTCGATGGAACAATTTGGAGGCGATGCTTCATGAAAGTAGATTACAGGCCAATGGCGTGCGGCATACAATGACGATTGACGGAACGGTGACTGATCCCTAGGCGAATAATATGGATAGTACATCTCGCTACACGGCCTCCATTGATCTTCACTTACACCAACGTAACACCTACGAATTTATACGAAATATTAATTGTAAGAAGAATAAGTCAAATAGAAGACTTTTAAAATATAATTAATTTATGTAATTCAAAGGCATCGCACCAAGGGTAATGATATCCATGCGAAAATCCACAGTGATGACTAGGCTCGCAGCAGTAATCCCAGCTACCATATTCATTTTCGGTCTCGCAAGACCAAAAGCCAGTTACCTCGTTTTGTTGACATATGGTTCCATTTTTACAAGGATAACCATTAACTGTATAGCGTTGAGATGGAGATAATTGATTCGCTAATTACCATTGAAACATTAAATAATTAATTAATAGTCTCAAAATTAAGTTGTATGATTAGATTATATTTATTTACCAGGAAAAGGTTTATGTCCATGTTCAAAGCTACCAGAGGTGTAGGGAGGAGTGACGTCTCCGCCGATCGGCTCCTGTCTGTAATCGTGTTCATGATCATCGGGTCTAAAATCGTCCGACCATTGTGCAGGAGACGTACGAGTTCTGTCATCGTCTAGTGGCCTTGACGAAGGTACTCTATCCACATTTCTATTATCGACTGAATTCGGAATAATTCCAATTGTTTTACAATGTGGGTCAAAATCCCTCCATGCGTATAACATGTGATCGTTATCATAAACGTAATCGAGATTTGGTCTCAAATCTCGTATCGATACGTCGCTCAATATACAATTATCGTGTATATGACCCATGTTAGCGCTAGAAATAAAATAAAATCACTCGAATAAAAGAGAAATATAGAATAATTTTTTCTAAGAATGATGTGTAACGAACGGAATCTACTTACACGTAATTAAAGGACATGCACGGTCTCATACCGATGTTTCTCATTCTTGAACACTTTCGGCGGCAATCCGATTGTGTAACAGCTTGCGTAGAAGACACTACCGCGTGTGGCATTAGTTTACACGGCCTATGATGATGAGCATAACAAAATTCATCCATGACCGGCGGAGGTAATCCTCTATCATTTACTTCGTACACGTTCATGATCATTGGTTGTAAAATGTACACATGATCGCAACCATGAGGAAAAGTATTTCTTTCGTACAGCTCGGCCCCGTCCATATCTGGCATATTAACAGGATTCATTTCTTCGGAAGAATAGTCAGTTAAATAACAATTATGCGCTTCGTCCTCGTGATTATGTGGCTCCTGATTATGTAGCTCGTGATTATCCACAGCATAGTTAAAGACGAGGCTTCTACAAACAAAATCTTGCGACGCGGTACATGCGTACTGACACTCTCCTAAATCATGGACAAACATTGCTTTCTTCGTAATATCTCTCAGCATCGTGAATCCACTTTTGACTCTCGCGAAACATTCTTCCGGGGGATGTCGATTTGTCGACTTTTTAGAATGGCAGCTTTTAGTATCTGACATTATACTATAGGTATCGTAATCACGATTTGGATCGAGATCAGTATAAAAGTTTAAATCCTCGTAAGAATGATCACTTAACAAACAATTATCAGTAGGATTCGTAATTAATACACTGTACCTGTATGGAATAACAATTGAACGAACCAATAGAATTGAACATTTCATATTTTAATCTAATTTCCACTTACCTATAAGCAAAACTCTTACAGGAGAAACTTGGCTCATTCGTACAAAGGTCTTCGCACCGCTCCAAATCGTGCGCTAAGCAGGTCTTCTGTACGACTAGTCTGTTTAGTTTCGAACCAACGGCGATTCTCCTTGAACATTTACTCGATTGTGATGTTTCGTGTTTTTCATAATGTGGTTCCCTTGGATCGGGTCCGTAATTGCTATTATAGTCAAATGCGCTACCGTAATTATACAACTTCCCATGAAAATGTTCGTTGTCATTAGAATTAGAATATCCGGGTATAAGAGATGGATTTTGATGATGTAATTCTGATTTGGAGGAAATCGGAGATTTCACGTCCAAATATTCCTTATCGTAATTACTACCGATTCGAGAACTGGGAAGAGTATTCACAATATCAGGATGTTGGGGCTCTGAACTTTTCCAATTACGATTCCAATTTAGAGCATTCTGATGAGGCGAGAAACCTACTAAACCCCTCTTATCAGTCGTATTATTTATAAAATAATTTAGAAAATATATATTTTGAAAGAATTAAAAATATACATAGGAACAGAATATTACATTTACCATGAGGCCTTTTATAATCAAATCGTTCGTTGAATTGCACAAGACCATTGGAAAAATCGTGAGCATGATCATGATTTGGTGGATAATTCTCTCTGTACACCGAGTGATCCAAGGGTATTGGTGATTCTCGAAAAAAATCGTCATTTACATCTTCATGATCCAATGGTATATTTTGACCGGTTTGTTTATAGTTTTTAATAGGATCTCTCCAATGCGGTATGCTACTACCGTGCCACGGCGACGAAGGGCAATTTTCCATCCTCTCGTAATAATCGTAGTGCGAATCAGCTAAGAAATCTTCAGCAACATCCGTGCGAAAGTATGGTGTTGACGTCAATTCGCATGTGCATTTCGAGTCATCTGTCCGCCGTCTTTAAACAACGAACAAAATGACTTTACATCTAATTTGCATTAAAACAATTACGTCCGATTGTCTCACTGAATTGCTTTGTAACGTGAGAAAAATAAGCAGCGATGTAGTTTAACGGGCAATTATCAGTGCAGACGTTTTATTAGAAGAAAAATCACTTCGCGTATCATATACCTGTGATTAAATCCTTTACACGCGAAAGCCTTTTCGTAATCACATGCCCGACAACAATCTCGCAGGTTTTCGCAATTTACCACACGTTCAACGAGCGGTCCCATCATTTTCTTGCCGGATTGCAGCTTGCGGTGACAAATTAAAACTAAATTTTTAAAATACATTTATACAAGTCACAATTACATATTACGATGAGATCATACACTTATATAATAATTATCCACTTAAGAGATGAGGTGAAATACTAGATATTACTTCTTCGTTATTAACTTACGTGTGAAATCATCGTCATTAGCTCTCTTCGAGATCGTTGAACTATTAATTGTGTGAAGAAGAAGAAGTAGCAAAGGAATAAAATTAAAAAACCGCAATTCTTTGTACATATTTTTTTACGATATCAAAAGTAACGCAATCGAATGAAAAATATATTCACTGTTATTTGAAGTAACTTAAGCTGTCTTCTTCGTCGTAATTGTTTCTCATAATAAACGAGGAAGTATTAAACTTTATAAACATATCTGATCTTTTAAATTTAGATTGAAACTATTTAAATTACTTTGCGATCTTTCATTCTATAAGAAAATGCGCGAAACACTATGATCACGTTTGAGGCTCTAAGATGAAAACAACAAAACAAAAAGTGATAGTGAAATTACGATCCTGCATGGTTTTATAGAAAAGTGAGCGTTTCCGTAGAAATAGTGGGAGGACATAATCACGCGATGGGAGAAGGGACAATGGATAACGGATTAACTGAGCTCTTGCACAAAAAATATTTCTTTATCGATAGATCCTTTTTAGAAATATATATCTGAAGAATGCCTCCCATCGCCGTTTGATTAGCAAACGCAGGAAGTTATCTATCAATCTGTTTCATCTTATATCGTTCAGATCTCGACTATTCGTTCATCGAAGTGATGTCATTTCAAAACTGAATGAGCTCCATTATTTGCGTCCTTCGAGATTCATCAAGGATTCGAGATACAATTATTTCAGCTAGCTAGGTCATTGCAATTACAGCGCGAAAAAATCGGTCATCCATTCAATATCTTATGGCATTTAAACAATCGATTCTAAGAAACATTATAGTGACGATATCCAAAGTTTAAAATAAAAGATGAAAATATTCATTGAGAAGAGATTTTATGGAAATGAGACATTCGTCCTTGCACAAAAATCATGTAATACTTTTAAGTAAGAAGATTTTATAAAGAATCATGGATGCATATTCATATTCATACTCGTTGATTCGGTGTCAATGCCATTCATTTTCTAACGCATATAACTAAATACATACGTATATGTACGTAAGTGAATTATTTACTGATATCCGTACACAAAGGAGTATGAATAAGTTCAATTGAAATTTGCAAAGCTTTAACGTGTTAAATCGTAAAATGCATCTCTTAAATGCGTAAAAGATATTGCAACTTACCAAAAGGGTCGGTCGATGGTTTTTCATTGTTGCTTGCAATAGCATTCAGAAATTTACGCTTGTCGTCGGAAGGATGATGTTTATCATGATCGATAAAAAGATCGTAAACGCCAGGGTGTCCATAATTTTCCAAGCGATTCTTGTTTCTTGAAATTTACGAAACACGTTGCACTTACTTGGACGGATGATCGATTTACCTTTGGAAAGCTTACCTTGAAAACGACAGTGTACTGATCGTTGCTAGCAGCGGCATTGATTTTGAAAATTTTGAGAAAGGATTTCCGGTAACTGGCGCCGCAGGTCTGGTTTTATTCAATTTTTTCATTTCGATCGAACGATTTCCATTTCCACTTTCTCGTGGGAAAATTTTATAAACGCGATCGATGTTACACCAAAGCGAATTTTGTTGCTTCTTCGCGTATACNCAAAACTTACCTTGAAAACGACAATGTACTGATCGTTGCTAGCAGCGGCATTGATTTTGAAAATTTTGAGAACGGATTTCCGGTAACTGGCGCCGCAGGTCTGGTTTTATTCATTTTTTTCATTTCGATCGAACGATTTCCATTTCCACTTTCTCGTGGGAAAATTTTATACACGCGATCGATGTTACACCAAAGCGAATTTTGTTGCTTCTTCGCGTATACATCATAGTCTGGGTGGGTTTTTAAATTTTCTATGGACGATGAGTTTGAACTGATTAAGCAACTACTGTTACCCTTTACACCGACGCTAAAAGACAATCGATATTTAATTGATTGTTATTCCTGGAGATTATATTAACNCATCATAGTCTGGGTGGGTTTTTAAATTTTCTATGGACGATGAGTTTGAACTGATTAAGCAACTACTGTTACCCTTTACACCGACACTAAAAGACAATCGATATTTAATTGATTATTTAATTGATTATTTAATTGATTCCTGGAGATTATATTAATATCTTTTCTACCCGAATGAAAACGCGTAGCAGCCGTCTCTATTCTTCGAGCAATTTTCTTCACATTCCGACAGGCTTGTGACATTGGTTCGTGACACGACGTCCTCATCCGGTAATTTGGAACCAATCGATATCCTTGCGTAACAATCTAAGTCAACAATCTATTCTTACAGCTATTGTCGCACAATTAAACATTGTCTATTTAATTTGTATACATTTAATTGTAACAATTACCATTCGCAGCGAGCGTTAGATGATTATCAATCGTAAGGCACGACATTGAAGAATAATGAAGTTGGAGAATACTGAAAGTTTGACACACGAGGGGCAAGGATATGTATCTGGGCTTAAACATTTTGATATCATTGATCGACGAATGATCCGGTTCCGTAATCAAACTATATCACCTAACTAAGATTTACACGAATTTACAATAAAATACACGAGGCCAATTAACTTAAATTCATTGACGATAACTATCGAATTGTTCACTGTGTACTGTGTAAAACGTAACGTCTCTCGAGCCTAATCACGATTATGCATCTTGCACTAGATATTCTTCAATGAGAATAGAACGGTCTTTTAAGTGAGATGTTTCTGTGATATTCAACGATCTAAACTTGACTGAGAATACCGAGCAACGGCAGTGCTCTCTTATACAAAACGTAAAGAGTTCTCTAAAGCAACCATTACGTTAGAATCGTTTCTCTATCCCTTGGTTCTCCTTCTTCCATTGTGGATCTCTTCATAGACACGAAGGAACTCTTTGAATGTGCGCTCATTCGCAGTACATTGTTTCCTTACTCGTTACTCCAACATGTACAATACACCGGGACATGTTCGAGGTGGGTGCTCCTTTCTTCCCGTACTTATTCACGCAGTATGAGTACGTTTAATTAGCTTACGTGCACAGCATATATTTACATTGCGCTTGAAATGAAAGCGAGAACGCACGGTTTACGTAATCGATTAAATTTATTTTACAATATAAATGTAATTTAATGTCAATCCACAAAGAAATGCAATCCTGCGATTTCAGAGCAAGAATTCAGATGAGGAATGTATTATATATGTTAATATAACAAGAAGAAATCAATGTATTTCTTTAGGATCGAACTGAGTTTAATTTAATGGGATGTTTAAGGGAATGTAAATGAATCATTGTTACTATGAACTAATAGAGACTCAAATGAAGGTATACGAAAGAAATACTTGCGTAACGGAAGTAAGACAAGTTTTTAAACAAAGCTGAGACGCGTCACGCTTCGCGAGGCCTGGCCCAAAGAATGAATGACTCACCTTACGATTATCGTTCCGTATTTTACGAGCATGGGACTCGCCTCTATTTGCTTTACTATCTATTGGCAATATGATACATATCCTGTAATACGCGCGCGCGGTATCAAGTAGCTGCAAGAAACGAATACCAATTATCATACTAAATCTACGATAATATTCATTTAAATCATGCATTATCATAATAGATACATATTGGATTAGTGGTATTCAATGAAAAGTCATAAGATACTTTTCACTTTTATTACAGGAGTATTCAAAATAATAAATATGGGCATATTTATAGTACATAATTACAATATATATATGATGTATTTGCAGCAAAATTTTATACATTCGTTTAAATCTACAATGAATGTATGTGCACCTAAGTTTGTGCACGGTCATGTGTATCACCAGCAAAATAGAGATCTTTTGTTAACATTAACGAAGAATATAATNCATGATACATATCCTGTAATATGGTATCAAGTAGCTGCAAGAAATGAATACCAATTATCATACTAAATCTACGATAATATTCATTTAAATCATGCATTATCATAATAGATATATATTGGATTAGTGGTATTCAATGAAAAGTTATAAGATACTTTTCACTTTTATTACAGGAGTATTCAAAATAATAAATATGGGCATATTTATAGTACATAATTACAATATATATATGATGTATTTGTAGCAAAATTTGATACATTCGTTTAAATCTACAATGAATGTATGTGCACCTAAGTTTGTGCACGGTCATGTATATCACCAGCAAAATAGAGATCTTTTGTTAACATTAACGAAGAATATAATTACAAAGTTATTATATCATTCTATGTCTTAAGGATAAAAATACAAAATAGGCTAGCAACACGTGTGCGGTCTTTCTTGTATTCCATGAGCAATGCTGAGATTTTGTGGGCTTTCTTCGTGGGATGGTGTGAGAGACATGTCCACGTCGCTAAAGTTAGAATTGATCGATTCGTACACTTTGATCGATGTAGAGTCTTGTCCAGTCGAAGTTAATCTGAGAAGGCCAATACCGATAGATAGAAAAACATTTTCGATTCCCTCGCCTTGAAGAACCGACGTCTCGTGATAAGTAGCACCGATTTCCGTAGCATACATTCTACCTTCTTCAGCATCGACTTGTCTTTCATCTCTTAAATCAGACTTATTTCCGATGACTACCAATACTATTGGTTCTTCTATGTGCCTGCGAAGTTCTGATACCCATCTTTTCATTGCAGAAAACGTGTTATACTGAGTTAAATCGAACACGAGCATAGCTGCATTGGCATTTCGATAATACATTGGTGCCATTGACCTGAACCTTTCCTGTCCTGCTGTGTCCCAAACCTATAGTACAAAAAAAAGTGTGGCATATTGAATCTATACTGTCAGTTTGTTAATATATTTATGCCAACATAATTTCAGATCCTACCTTGGGTTTGCAAACATTTTAAATATCTAGTAAAAAATATATTGTAAATATCATTTGTACCTGTAATACTACTCCTGTATTTTCTAAATTTAATTTGCATGTAAAAAAGGAAGCACCAATTGTGGGATTAATGTGAGGATTGAATGAGTTCCCAACGTAACGTACAATCATACTTGTTTTACCAACGCCTGGAAATTAAGACTATGTATAAAATCTGTAGAGATCATAGAAGAAATACGTGCATGTCTGTTGAGAGTAAATTCAAGATAAATCAATGAAAAAAAAAGAAAATACTGTAATTTTTTTGAACAGATTTTAGGCTAACCTAGTGCTTACCTTGTGCACCCAAAGCAACTACCTTTCCTTCTAAAGTTCTCATCTTTTAACATATAAGCCAACGCATAATGATGCAAAAAACTTCCACTTTCATTTATCTTCTATGACTCAATACGATTAACTTGATAACAGTATAACACATTCGTAGTTCTAACATAATGTGTCATATCAATTATTTGAAATTTTCCTTGATCGCAAACTAGAACTTTTGTCAACAATACGTAATTAAAATATTGAAATGTGTCGGCACACTCCACAATAAAATTGAAATTGAACACGTGTGTCGTTAGAACATAATCTTCGTGTTGACATTTCGAATATGACCGATATAGCAACGTATATTATATTGTTGTTTCTTTTTCAAACCGTGATCTGATGGAAGGGGATCAACTCAACCAGCTCAAACGCCTATTGTAAGATTGCAATAAATAAGATAATGATTAATAATGCTATCGTCGTGATGGAAAATAAAGATACGTACGCAGTACATATCATATAATGTAATAGATGTATTTACTTACAAAACTTTTACAAATAGAATGTACATTCGTACGTAAGAAAACTTAAAAATAACTTTTAATTGATTTGAATTTATAGTTATTATCTTGATGCAATTTCCAACATTTCGTTAATATCAACTATCTTTTCTCGAGGCTTTCCTAATGTTTTACCTCTTTCACATTCTACTACATCAATTTTTTTCCAATCATTGTATGTTATCACACGTATTCCTTTTTGATCTAATATTCTAGACAGACCTACAGAACCTGGTTTGTTCCCTACGATTGATAATTCCTTATTTATTAACGCACCGACATGAAATGCGTTTGTCATAGTTGACAATATGACTCCCACAGGCCCTGTTGCGACCCATCCAGCAGCATAAAGTCTGTCTTGCACTTTACCTCCCGAATTTATAATGCGACCAAGTTTTGCATCAAATGGCACTGATGCCTCTACTGCAATAGATTTGTAACCAATGCTACGAAATGCTAGACCACAGGGAATTTCCTCAAATAGTTCCGTAGAAACAGCAACTTGTTGATGTATATCATTTCCCTCAAGCTTATTTATTGATAGTTTAACACTGTGTACTCTATCTGTGCCTAAAAATTGCACAGGACTCCTTAAAAATATTGGATGTAATTCTTTTGTTGCTGCCTTTGTGTCTGATGACATTTCTTCTAAATTTGTTAGCATAAGTTCAGTCAATCTCTTTCGTGGCCTAGCTAAAGTATTAACTACATCTCTTATGTTTGCAAAATCATCTGTACGCCAATAAGTTTTACAACCATCAAGTTTTAATATTTCTCGCAATTCGGCAATTGTAAACGCAGCCTGTAATGGTCCCCTTCTTCCAATTAGAGATACTTTACGTACTTTACTTCGTGACAATCTTTCCAATGCAAATGATGTTATGTCAGTATTCTATAAGAATAGAATTATAAGTAAATTAAGAAATACAATTGAAAACATGTTTTCTATGACAATTGAATGCATACCTTTAGTTTATCTACTGGAGTTAATAAAATTCTTGCAATGTCTATAGCAACATTGCCTTGCCCTAATATAACAGCTTCTTCTACATCCAAATTAATATTTAAATTACTATCTGCTGGTACTCCATTATACCAGCCAACAAATCTTCTGCCTGATATTACATTATTCAGATTTTCTCCAGGTATATTAAATACTTTATCTTGTTCTGCACCATATGTCTAAATATTGACAAGCAATTGTTAATATTTAGAATGAAATTGAAAAAGATAATCATATGTCTTTGTTATATACCAATAAAACTGCATGATAAAGTTCTTGCAATTCTTTTATAGTAACGTCCTTTCCTACATCAACGTTTCCTATAAATTGAAAACGTGGATTAGATGCTGTCTTTTCAAAAGTATGAATAACGTTTTTCACTTCTGGATGGTCTGGAGCAACGCCAAAACGTACTAATCCATATGGTACTGGTAATCTTTCCAATATGTCCACTTCTATATTATTTGTTCCCTGCACCAAGATTATTCTGTTACAACATTGTTTTCATATATCAAGTACTGTACATACCTTCAATAATTGTTGTGCAGCATAAAATCCAGCTGGTCCTGCACCAACAATACATATTTTTGGTACAATATGATGGATAGAAAATGAACGAATACGACTGCAAATTTTGCTGGATTTCATAGTAGAAATTTACGTTTATCTACAAAAAATATATTCACTCTTTTACTTCATTATTATTAGAATTTTATTTCTTTAGGTTGTATGAATCTTTATGTATGAAAACAATGACAAAGAATTGAAGTTTTAATAGTTGTTAGATATTACATTAATAAAGTACTGTACAAAATTTTAGAAATTTTGCGAGCCTATTGAAAATCTTATTACATCTTGAGAGAATTTTAATTTCATTTATGAAAAGATATAAATGCAACAACGACAGAATTTTGTAATTTCGTATAATTCTTTACACACGATTTAAGAATAATTCAAAGTTAAAATAATGTCAATTTCGAGAATATTATTGAAGATGAAAAGTACGGAAAAATAAGAATTAGGACATGTAGAAAATGTAAACAGTCGCAAGTAACATATGTACAGTAACGTACAGTCCAATCAAAAAATGTATTAAACCAAATTATATGTATGAGAATATTAGAAGTTATGCGTTAAAAATTCCATATGTCCGAGAAAAACAGAATAATTTTATAATCCTTTCTCCTCTGTAATTATTATTTTTTCTAAAAGTTCATTACCTCAAATACTGGATACAGATTTTTATTATTTAAACTTTTGGCAGAGATTTTACAGCGCATACAACCTTAAGAATACAATTTCAACTTCTTTGTAAAAGAAGATAACCNATGTATGAGAATATTAGAAGTTATGCGTTAAAAATTCCATATGTCCGAGAAAAACAGAATAATTTTATAATCCTTTCTCGTCTGTAATTATTATTTTTTCTAAAAGTTCATTACCTCAAATACTGGATACAGATCTTTGTTATTTAAACTTTTGGCAGAGATTTTACAGCTCATACAACCTTAAGAATACAATTTCAACTTCTTTGTAAAAGAAGATAACCGAGGATTTTTATTATTACTTTTCGACTTGTCGAAATTTTCAAATTAATAATTAGTAGTAGATTATTATCAGATTACTATATCTATGAGATGCGGATATATGCAAAAAACAGACAATTCATAGACTTACAATTATACTTTAATATATCAAAACTTTGGTACATCTTTGGCGTTTTCATAGCTAATATAGTTGTCTCAAATTATACTAACTATTAATAAGGAACTTCTTTCGCGTGTTAATTATTTAGAACTTAATACCCGTAACGATTCAGAACCATATTACAAATCAGTCGAAATGTATGCGCGACGGCGAACGCATAACTAACGTCGAANGTCTGTAATTATTATTTTTTCTAAAAGTTCATTACCTCAAATACTGGATACAGATCTTTGTTATTTAAACTTTTGGCAGAGATTTTACAGCTCATACAACCTTAAGAATACAATTTCAACTTCTTTGTAAAAGAAGATAACCGAGGATTTTTATTATTACTTTTCGACTTGTCGAAATTTTCAAATTAATAATTAGTAGTAGATTATTATCAGATTACTATATCTATGAGATGCGGATATGCAAAAAACAGACAATTTATAGACTTACAATTATACTTTAATATATCAAAACTTTGGTACATCTTTGGCGTTTTCATAGCTAATATAGTTGTCTTAAATTATACTAACTATTAATAAGGAACTTCTTTCGCGTGTTAATTATTTAGAACTTAATACCCGTAACGATTCAGAACCGTATTACAAATCAGTCGAAATGTATGCGCGACGGCGAACGCATAACTAACGTCGAAAGAGGCAAAAGACCTGTTTGTTCTAGGATAACTATGTGCCAAGCACCACTCATGCACCTGATGCATTTATAATTTATTGTTTTTCAAACAATATATACACCCATTTTATAATACTTGTGTTAAAAAAAGAGAAAATGATACAGTCTTTCTTTCTGTATAAATAATCAACAAAATCACACATACAAGTGACTCAAGGAAATCCAATCTGATTTGGCACGCACACAAAGGACATGTAATACATTTTCTTTCTTTCTCTCTGATGTTTTTTATCGCCACTAGTTTAAGCTACGTATTTTCTGTGTGTGCGTACGTGGTCTGAAATCCCTTGAATTCTTTGTACTTTCGTTCTTTACATTCATTGAATAAAATTAATAACTAGTGAATGCTAACACTACTTGCTAGTAAATGTAGTCAAAATAAAAATATAATTGTCAAAATTGGGCAACTTTGGTATTTTCATAATTAACATAATTGTCTTTAACTATATTAACCAAATTTAATAAGGAACTTTTTTTCCTTTAATAAGGCTAATACATGATGAACATATGCTTTGATGATCCAATGGTTAAAATCCGATGTACACTGTAATCCGCATCCTGAAATCGGAAGTAATTTACAAAATTTAATATTATGAAAACATAAAATTCACTAATTGAGAAACACATTAAGATGTCTTATATTTACCGTCATACAAAATGCACGGATGAAATATTTCCAAAATCGTTGTTCTTTGATGTTGTGCTTCCAAAGAAGCTGCCTTAATTTCGTCCAAGTACTTTAGTACTTTCTCATTGTAGTAGTAGTTCTCCAATATAATTATCAATCCTGCAGCATTATGGACCATAATATCCACACGGTTAAAGGTACAGCCAATAAGATGCAGCAATTCATTACTAAGGTGAGTGAGCAATGAATATCCAGTTAAAATCAATCTTTGTCCACGCTTGATATCGCTTAATGCTTCATGGACTTTCATGATCAGTCTATGGCTGTCATAGACATTCGTATATAATAATGGCAGAAGTATGTCCTCTGATGTAAATGTGGCCTTCAATTCTTTTATTATGTCCTCTGAAGGAAATTGTACTACGCGATTCTGATCCAATTGTCCGATAAGATCGTCGACTCCGTTTAGAACTTTTAAAGCAAGTTTATTACAAAATTTAGAACTAAGTATTTTGCGAAATACTTTCCCTGTTCGAATTCGCAATACATCTGGCATTTGAGTGAATTTGTACTGCAAAAGGAAAACGTCTCACATTAATTCATATTATAAAAAACACATAAGCATTGAAACATAAGAAAATAAAGATAAAGCTTACTTTTTTAATTTCATTGTTTAAAAGATTTATTTCAACCTTTTCAATATCTTCATAAAAGCTCTGTAGTCGATCGAAATTTCCCAATCGTTTTTTTTCACAACGTTCGTTATAAGAGCCTTGCATTGATATTTTAAATGTGCTGAAGTTGGCAGGTTTCATTAACATGATCACGTTCCCAACAATTTCTTCACCCATCTCCAACTTTCTTATATTGTAATCTTTTATGTACCTCTCAGCAACTGAACGTTGGATTTGCCTTACACTTTGTATTATGCTAGGATTATGATTCTTAAATGTAACAATATTATTTTGTATGACTGAACACTGATGGATCTTGAAAAAGTCACTACATTTTATAATTTTTTGTATAAACAAAAGTGGAACATCCTTCTCATTAAAGACTGCAGTTGTAAAATCACTTTCGTAACGGTCTTTAAGCTTATTTATATAATTCATGATATTGACTGGTTTCTTGTAGTTTGTGCATACAACATATACTTCTGAATTTCCTTCTTTGCTTGTTGCTGGCTTTATTATACTAATATTAGTAAAACAACAAGCCAATAGATAAAGTAGACATATTGTATTGCACTCGAATGTAGTAAACATTTTTAACAAAAAGCTGCCTCCAGGTGATAATAACTGTAATGCAGTTACAGTTTCACAGAAGTGCAGACGTGTCAGAACATTTTCCTGTTCTGCTGGTACATCTGCACAGTCAATACTGCCATCAGCAGTAACCAGAAATATATTTTCGTGTGGCATCACCTGATTTACTAAACCCATCGAATTCTTTAGATCCATGATATTTCCCGTATTATCTTCTCCAAAATACCAATTATCCAATGTGTATCTTATAAATCGATCATCATCGATCATAGTACTCACTGAATTACCCTCATAATAAGGATTCAATGTTATAGCAGTCCAATCCCACTGGATGCCAGGTACGTTTGATTTCAACCAATGATTTAAAGAAGTAACAAACGCTCCAGGAGCTTCACATAGGTGAACAGATTTAAAGTAGTTATTGTTCTTGTATATATAATCTACTGGTATTAAGGGGAACGATGCAACTATCTCATGGAACTTGCACCATGCTTGAGTTAATAGTTCTGGTTGAACACTGCTTTTTAGACGTGGCATAACGTCTTTTGCACTGTTCCTCAGTTTCGTATGTGATTGCCATTCATCCAAGTCATAGTTATTCAAACAATCCTTAACGTTATTCAGTTCTTTCTTTAATTTTTGTAATTTGGGAACAGACCATAAAGGATATTTGAAAATACTGCTTAACTTGGGTAGTACATATGATTCATTGTCCACAAGTGTAAAACGTTTGTTAAATAAAACGGTTATACGGTCATTCTCATCTTCACTCAAATTAAAATAATTGTTACTTGCAGCCACATACTGCCTTCTCGTCTTCTGCTCATATCCTTCCATTTCAATTGAATCTCTTATTTAAGTAAACAGCACAAACGAATAAATGTATGCTATGTGTGATATTTTTTACATTAATCTAATGTATATAAATGAAAAAACTGAAGTTGTGAATATATTCCCAAAGGAATTATTATTATTATGCTTCAAATTATGCTTCAAGATAACGTTTAAGGTTATATTTCTTTACATAATTTCCTCGGCTGACTCCTTTTTGTCTCAAATTGCAGTTATTCCTCACGTTTTTAAGATACGTGAGAACAAATATAATATATTGCGTACCTTATTCCCATCAAACCAGAAGTACGCAACCAGAACTCTGAAGAAAAAGAGAACTATTTATTGTATATATTTACAGTACGCAATGTACATGTCAGCTAAACCGCTAAACGTCCTAACAACAATATTACAGGTCGTACATACTGTGTGTAATAAAGTACGTAAAACATAAATCGGTCATGGATGCGTGTTGTTCATTTAAAACTTAATACCTGTAACGATTCGGAATCGTCTTATGAATCAATCGAAATGTTTGCGCAGCGGCGGACCATAGAAATATGCGCCAGTCGCATAACTAATGTCAAATGTCAAAAGAGGCGAAAGACCTGTTTGTGTAACCATGTGCCAATGCACCTGACGCACTTATAATTTCTTATTTTCAACCCACACAATATGTATACACAACTTTATACTATGTTTAGAAAAGAGAAAATGATACAGGCTTTTTTCTAGTACGAATAATCAACAAAAACATACGTATGAGTGACTCAAGAAAATCCGGATCTATTTGACACACACACAAAGAACATGCAATACGTTCTCTTTCTTTTTCTCTAATGTTTTTTATACATCGCCACTAGTCTAACGTTGTATGAACCTCTATTTAAAAACATTGGCAAATCATTGAAATTTTAATAGTTACTTATATTAATAAAACACTGTACAAAATATTAGAAATTTTGCGAGCTTATTAAAAAAGTTATTACATCTTGAATTCTCATGTCGAATGACAGAATTTTTAGTTCATTTATGAAAAAATATGAATGCAACAATGACAGAATTTTGTAATTTTGTATAATTCCTAATGCATGATTTGAGAATATTTTAAAGTTGACATAAATGTCAATTTCGAGGATATTATTTAAGATATACATATATAAAAAGTATGCAAAGTAAAAATTATAGGACATGTACTATAGACAGTCGCACGTCACGTACAGTCCAATAAAAAAATGCCAGAATTATGTATTAGATTATTAGAAATTATACGAGTTCCTTATAACCACGGTCGTATACGACCGTGCTTATAACCGAGGAAAACTGGTCGAGCAATTTTATAAACCTTGATTAGTATAATAGTGATTTTTCCACGTGTAAATTATTCTATCCTACGAGTCTAATATTTTTTGAGTAACATTGTATCAATATTTTATAATACATACCATATAGTTCCACGATATCCCTGATAATTAATGGTCAGCGTGTTTCATCGATTGGTGAATCGCTTGCTATAAATATTGCTTCTCTGATCACTCGATAAAATTGTAGATTGATGTCTCCCAAACGTAGTTTATATTGTCTTTTCGAGCAGTGTGATCACGTTGTGTATAATTATAATCACGTTCTGTATTTCTGAGCACAGTTATCGTAAGTGAAGGCAATACACGAAAATAAAACTCACGAAACACGACAGTCGGTTCGGAACAACTATATTACAAGTTGCTTCTTCGAATGTCTGAGTGATGAATAAGAGCTGCTCTATTGCTCTGTGCGAAGGGGTTGCTGTAGATGATCCCTCGCGGCCAGTGATCACTGCTCACGGCCAATCACGGCTCGCTTCCCCCTCTTTTCCTTCGATATTTCGTTCCCCACTATTACCCCTTTTGTGCCTTCGCCATGCTTTTCGCAGTGTTATCATACCCCACCACGCGGTAGATTGTCCCCACTACCCGCGTGAGTTTTACTCTAAAATACAGTTTCGATCCTTCAAAGCGTCTCAACTATTTTATTTTGGTCGTCTTCACCATTATTTTCTTTATATTTTTAATTAATATATAGAGTTATCCAAAATAGACTATATGAAGTTTTTTTTTTTAATAAAAAACTCTTTTTAATTTTATTGTGTAATCGCCTTGTAGTCAGGATGTTCACAATGACGGACTCGTACTTGATATGTGGATAAATATATTGTATATTTTAATAAAATTATACAGAGTAGTAACGACCGATGTGCTCGGCTTAGCGGGTCTCGACTGACTGTGTCGATTCTCTCCCGATCATGCCTCTTATTCTAAAATCGCATCCGCTTCGAGCAACACTGTTGCACATTCCTCCTAACATTGTATGCCCGCTTATATGGCTTCGTGACAATGTTATACAATCAGGCGACATTGTTCTTACAATTGGTTTTCTTATTCAATTATCAAGTATTCTCTATGACAATTATGTGTGAAAAACGATATCTGCTAAATGACCACCACGACTCCGTTTACAGAAATTAGTTCGAAAATCAAAATTTTCAATGACATTCGGCAAGACCAGTCGTAAAACACCGTTGGCCAACTACCTGGGCTATGCAAAGGTTTTGTACTCCCATTGGTAGAATTAATAATGATAACTTCATTAACGGGAAGATCTCTTTGATACATAATTTATTGCAAAAATATTTCATGTCTAATAAATCGCAAGAAACATAGTTAGGAACTTGAAATGCGAGATATAACTGTAAGGATTGACTCTCATTGACCTGACATGAGACTTAGCTTCGACTCAGCAATAAAAAAGGTCTAGCAACTCGAAGCTGCACACCAGATGAGTGACACTTCTCCCAAAATGTCGCCGGATGGTACATAAGATTTATTCGTCGTTACGGTCCCTTACGCAACCCTGGGGTAGGGTAGGGTAAGGACCCTTACGATAAGTATGAATTAAGGCCGATTCCCACTACCTTTTTTCCGCAGTGGAAAAAGGGGGAAACCAGCGTCGTAGTCAGAAATGGGTGCCTAAGCGAGGGCCAGACCCAATAGAAGGAGAAAGAGATCGTGTGGCGCAAGGAAACAGACAGAGAAACAAGACAAATCTCGGTGATTGCCACTCCCTTTCTGTTTTTTGGCGGAAAATGACCTCTCCCTCGGTTCCTTGGCGAAAAAAGCTTTTTCTCTTTCTGTTTGTTTGCGGAAAGTGACCTCTCTCTCCGTTCCTTGGCGGAAAAAGTTTTTTCTCTTTCTGTTTCTTAGCGGAAAGTGACTTCTCCCTCTGTTTCCTTGCGGCGAAAAAACTCGTGGCGATTTTTCAGGTGGTGGGAGAGAGTGCCACTTTCGGCAAAAGGCCTCTCTCTCCCACTCTCGGCGCGGCAAGGTTCGAGATTGAGGATCACCGTCGACTTTTAAACGCANGCCCTCGCTTAGGCACCCATTTCTGACTACGACGCTGGTTTCCCCCTTTTTCCGCTGCGGAAAAAAGGTAGTGGGAATCGGCCTTTATCCATAGAAGATCCTTCACCCAGCAGCCCTTCGTCCCCGTCGAGTCGGAGTCCTGAGTCTAGCCAGATGCTTCATTGTCAGATTTTTTAGTGTATTCCTATACTTGCTGTTTCGTAATACACTGAATGTAAGACGGAAAGAAATTAACTCGAACCACGCGCCGAAAATTATTCTTTATTTTGTTATTTTATCGTTTTAAGGGGAAGGTCAAAAGATGAAGAAAATTAAGTTAATTTTTTCCGTCATAAAAGTCGGGCTTATTTGCAGTGCATACAGCTAAGAATTCTTAGATTGACTTGACAAATTACTTCATCACAAGCCTATCAATCAAGTCCAATAATTTTAAAAAGGAAAAAACCCGACTCGGGAAATACTCGGGTCAGTTGGAAGACCATGTGCCTCGCAGATGCAACAAGACTCTTCCACTTTTACCTATTTAGGTGTCAAAGTGACGAAAAGCAGAGGAGCACAAACGGATTGGAAAATCTGTTATTTCGTAACAACACAAAAAAGAAGGACATTAAACAGAATAGGCACAATACGAATTGCAGTAGGGTTTAAGGTTCCATAAAATTTTTGAAATTTCCAAAGAACCCATGCTACACCCTTGCTAGGTAGAACCATTAAGGGACCGTACCGTACCGTACCGTAACTTTCACGTAATTTTTGGAGTCGGGCCGTAAAAAAGTAGAGCCGTAGCAAAGAGTCTAAGGAAAACCCATGTAAAAGCATGGGGCCCTCAGAAAGGACTGGCGACTTCTCGAGACGAGCGCGAAAGTGTGGGTGCACCACCTGCTGTGCAGTTTCGACTACATGCTAGACTTAGACCTTTCTTTAACTGCCGACCCCCTAAGGTTCAGATCAATTTGTACGTAATTTTTGAAGGTACGATGTACGGGTTTCCCTTAGACTCTTTGCTACGGCCCTACTTTTTTACGGCCCGACTCCAAAAATTACGTGAAAGTTACGGTACGGTACGGTCCGCTAGTGTGACAACCTAAAAGGGTCATAGTTGTCATTTTTCGCACAGATGTTAAAAACTCAATACTAAATTGTACTCCACGTGGAGCAATTGCACCTGTCCAAGAAAAACACCAATAGTAACGTTCAAAAAGATGACCACCTATAAATTTCATCAGCCAATCAGCAGTCTCATACACAATTTCTTTCTCTTTCATTAAAAAATTCATTCGAACGATTGTATATGTTAGAATTTTTAGAGTCAGACTCGTACTCCTTGGAGCGTCTAGGGTAAGTGCCGTGCCGTTTCTCACAATCCTCTTATCAGAAGGTATCATTTCCTTCCCCAGTCCGTGGCCAGACCCTCAGAATACTTTATCGGGATATAATATGTCAAATGGCACCGCGACTTCATTATCGGCCGCCAGACAAATCCCTACAATGGGCAACATAAATATAACGCCATGCGAGTTCGAAATCGCTCGATCGAACTCGCCGCACTTCCATCGACAACTGTTGCCACGGATCNTAGTTACTTATATTAATAAAACACTGTACAAAATATTAGAAATTTTGCGAGCTTATTAAAAAAGTTATTACATCTTGAATTCTCATGTCGAATGACAGAATTNCTTATCTCGACTAGCAATGTATCCGTCCGTTGACAGACACAATGTTTTTAATAAGACTGCGCCACAGATTTCTCACGCATTGACCTCGCCACGCGCAATCGTTCTTAAAAACGATCTGACGCTAACATATACATACATATATATTTAAAATTAAAATTAAAATTTCATTAATGGCCATATTTTTTAATTATTATTTATTTACATATTAACTTATATTACAAAAATGTGTATGTTGCAATGCGAACGAACATGACTGACGACGAATGAAGGCTTTAAATTAAAGAAAAGAAAAAATAGAAATTATTTAACACGTTCCTAGAGCTCAAATGTCAAATAGTTCTTCTTCATTTTGATTAGACGTTAGGCGAAGAGAGTTGATCAATTTTACCACGCAATGTCCCAACTACCTCTTACGATGTTGATCATAATCAGGGAACTCTGCATCTTCTCAGCGTTGTCACTTTCTTCTGTAGCCCAATTTACGTAGCGCCTTCAGATCCACGTCGCCGTAGTAGTCTTCGCTATGAAATTTATTATTTACAATGTTGAGATTCATCATTCTTTTTTCTTGCTTACCGAGGATGACTATGACCGGTATTCATAGTCGTTACTCATTTTTAAGGTCGTCTTAAGCATTTCCTATTCCTGTCTATCCCATATCTCCTGTCCCTGTCTTGTACAGAAAACAGGGACTTAAGCCAATCTTATATAACAAGTTCGAACTATGAATACCGGTCTATATTTTCCTATTTCTTTATCGCGAAAATAGATGGTGCATATTATTCGCAGACATTTGCGTGTTACAGTTATTTGTGAGAAACATGCAGTTAGATTCACGACATTAAATTTCCAACAAAGGAAGCGAACACGGAAGACAGGGAACGTGTTGGTGGCTTACAATTAGTGAAGGACCTGGCTGACAATGAGTGAAACCTCTTTTTCACGAGCTTTTGTTCCTTTTATTGTACGAATCTTTCACATTACTTAAAAATACATGGACGAGTTTAGCTTACACAAGCATGCTTGACCGAGGCCAAGAGTGTGAGAGGACAAGCTCGAATTGAGGAAATCGAAAAAACAAATATACTTTCACTATTCACTGAACTTTTCCCTCGATCGTCTTGACAATTGGACTCAGTGAACGCATTCTATCATGAATGACAGACGTACTATTCGATTCTGTAATAATCGAGCTTCCCACTATTTCCGTTTCAAATCGCACGTCTTACGATAGCGAAGGGAATGTAAAGAGCAAATGTGAAGAGGAAGTGAAGGACAGAATGAGATAGATAGAATATCGCTGAGACGATGCGATTTACCATGAACTCAACGTTCAGTGTTTTAATTACGGGTCTCAATTGTAATCACCAAGCAAATATCAAGTATAAATCAAAATGGAAGAGACTCTGCCCATTAGGCGACGGCATTCGTCGATTTCACTCGGTTTTTAACGCGCTGCTGAAGCGTGATCAGTCTCTTAAAATCATACTCGTCTTACTAAACGTGCTATTAAATAATTACGTGCCCGAAGTGTTGCGAATCGCAGCACGTGGAGTATTAAAATCGAACGAACGAAACATACAATAATATTACGCGCATCTCTACCCTCGGCTAATGAACTTCATCGTCGATGAAGAAACATCTTCTATTCAATCACGAGACNCCGAATCGCAGCACGTGGAGTATTAAAATCGAACGAACGAAACATACAATAATATTACGCGCATCTCTACCCTCGGTTAATGAACTTCATCGTCGATGAAGAAACATCTTCTATTCAATCACGAGACTTGATAGAACCGCTCGCGGATTTCTACACGCAGTTTCTTCAGCATCTCATCGCGTCGGATCGTCGAACACGAAACAGCCATCGGATCGATCATGTATTTACATACATCTACAAACGATTCATTCGAATGGGGACGCAATCAAAGAATATATACGTAACCGAACGGGTTATTCAGAATTATCGACAATCATTTTCTCGACATTAATTTTACTATTCAATACGGAGTTTCGTTGATTTCTACTTGATACTTGATACGTTCGCGCTGTCAACGAAACAGGGGTGTCAGTAAAATAAATGTCGACGAAGACTTGTCAACGGCTTGATGGTAACGCAATTGACAATGAGCACCACTCTTGGCCCCCGGCGCTACATATTCCGAGGTATCAAATATCAGGATCGATTGCTCAAAATTGAGATGAGTAGATGCGTTTACGTGTGTGTAACGCGTGCACGCGTGTACGTGGAAGTATCCATAGAGAGAGAGACAAAGAAAAAGAGAGAGAGAGAGAGAGAAGGAATGAGCAAATGAACGAGGAAGGGAGAGAACGGTGGAGAAGTGTGTGTGTGGAAGAAAAATAGAAAGGGGGGGGGGGCAAGAGGGGGAGATAGATTAGAAATTATTCTTGAGGGGGTGCGTTGGGCCTCGCAGGTGCCGACGGGGGCCTCGGTTTGCCCTGGGTAGGCTTCCTTGTCTCGCCCGAGTGCTGAATTCCGGTAAGCAGCTCGCTCTTTCTGATGCTCTTTAGGTCCAGGTCACCGTAGTAATCCTCACTGTGAAACAAAACACCGGGAAGAATCCGGGAGTTAGGACATGCGTGATGTGCTACCTGCCTCTCGTGCACCCTTGTGTACATTTTTAAAACGGTTAATCACGTATTCATTGTTTAGTACGCGAGTATGCTCGTGTATTAGAGATTGTACAACTGGTTTTAAATCCGAGTTAGATAGTTAGATAGTCTTGTCACAATCTTGCCAGCTATTAATCGTATGTATCATTATTTATTATTATTGTTGTAGCCCTCGTAATGTAGGAAGGACCCACGTGTGTTGGCAGCTTCATTTAATATGCAAACAAGAACGAAAGGGGTAAATGAAGAAAAAAACGAATAACACGTTATTCCTGTCCTCATGGAAGATTATGTAAATGTTATATTACCAACATTTTGACGGTTGTTACGTAATACTATCTACTCGTTATGAGAGCAAGGTGTATCACGAGTATCCGTTTAATTACGTCACTTGGTAAATGTGGAATATTTTACGAACTTTCGAACTGTGCTTTAACGTGCGACTGAGTTTTAAAGACTATAATCAGACTTGGGGTATCTGGTTTGTCCAGAATTTGTCGTTACGCAACACTCGGCAGCAAAGCTTCCTGATTTGCTTAAATTTACGCGACTGTCTTTCCCCGTTACCCTTTTCACTGCCATTAATTAAAGCTTCAAACGAAAAAAATCCATTCGAGGAAGTTTAAATCCAGTTATGAAAAGAGTCGAGATTTGAAGTAATTTTCCTAAACGACAAAAATAGTGTACATCTTTTAATAAATTTGATAATTTCATGAACTTTCTTTGGCAATTCTATTATAAATATAAATAACTTAAAAAATAGTATTCGTCTTTGAATAAATCAGACAATTTTATGAATTTCCTTCGGTGGTTCTACTACGAATATAAATAACTTTTATATATACTTTTTCCGAAATCAGTAGCTCATTATTCAACTTAGAATAATGAAATATTTGACTGTAAGGATAACAAAACTCACCATCCAGGAACATCTTCGGGGTCCTCGCAGGCGCCGCTGCCGTCGGCGTCGCCGATCTTGAAAACGGTGCCGATGGGGCACCCGTACTCCCTAGCGGTGCCCTCGAGACATATGTAATACTTTCTGCAGTCTTCGGGATGGGCGTGTCTGCTGAAGCTGCCGGATGCTCCGCTCACTTCGCCCGCGGCTGGACACGTGAAACCACCCGCAACTTCTACACAGTGCAAGAAACGCATAGAACGTGAGATGAGACGGTAAAGAGAGAGGCATGAGTCGCGATTCTGTTGTCCGTTTCGAAGCCGATGAATGGTAAAACGAGGCTTTTGAATCGCGCCGCGCAGATCGCGAGGATTCCGCGCGAGGGAACACAGGATGTGCGTGGGAACGAGTTGTCACGTATCGTTCGTCGAACGACGAGCAACGCAATGAATGAATAATGTTTCAAGGAGATAGAGACAAGCGCCGTTGACGTGTAAATGATTTTCAGCGAATGGGCGTCTGAATATTCGTCTGAACCAGTTTTGCATATGTATAGACCTCTCGTCCCCGTTTCGCTGACTGAAAATGTCCTTCAAATATCAGATTCGTTTAATAGCAAGAAAGTGACGTAACAGAAAAATTATACATCTGAAAATTTAACGAAAAGAGAAAACAGGGTATTTTTTTAATTTCTATCTCGAGTTATTATACGAAACGGAAATGCTAGTAAACTTATCAGAATATACCTTCGTTCCTGCATTCGGGTACTTGATCCGCCCACATACAGACTCTAGATTCACGGTCGTAAGCGAGTCCAGGGCTGCACTGGTACCTCGACGACTCTCCGTTCCAGCAATTCCAGAATACGTCGCATTTCTTCTCGTCGGCGAAGATACCATAAAGACGGGGACAATGAGGCGTGCTGATCGCTGGTTCCAGCTGCGATCTATCGCCGCAATCCACGTTGTGCAGGTAGTCGCAATTCTCAGTGAGGAACTTGCTGTCGCTTGCGTCGAAGGCTAATCCGTTGCCGCAGGTTTTCAATTCCGCGACATTATTGTCGCATTTCCAGTATTTGTCGCAAGATATGTGATGAGGATAGAAGCCGAAGTCGTCCGGGCATTTAAACGATTCTTGAGCAGTCACGCCTGTCAATCGTAGAGAAAGACCATTAGTAATACTCAACCAATATTATGCAGTAGGAAATAATACAAACAGAATTTAGGTTCAAAATATTCTAAAAAATCAAAATGATTAGAATGCAATATAAATTACTTTAATTTATTCCATCCGGTTGTAATTTTCCATATTTCATAACGTTTTCATTTTTATAATTTATAATGATATCTATAATTATATTATAAATTTAATTTTAAATAACTATCCCTTTCTAGAAAATCTAAATTATAGATCATTCTGTGTTGAACTTATCGTGAACGGAACGGAGAGTAAAAACGATCTGTAGAAAAAGATGTCTCCTGCGGTTAAGTCCGATACAGCAACTCTTTAATCATGCCAGACATCGCAGTAATTGCATTCAGTTTTAATTTTTTTGCCTAGAATATTACTTTCGTGAAAGAATTACTCTTCGTCAACCGCAAAAGCAATTTCGGTCGTTGCAATTGTCTTCCTCCTTTCTTCGACATTTTTACATGTCTTCTACCTCGGCAATTTCTAATTTCAATGAAAATACTTTTATTCTCACGCAGACACGTGCAATGACTGACCGATAAAATAAGATTGTATAAAAATAAGAAAATGATCTTGCAATTTATATTTGAATATGAAAAATTCATCTATATTCCTAAAAATTGTAGCAAATTAAAAAAGGAAATTTTATTGCCTTATTCATAAGTGACGAATTACTGGGGCTGTAAGATATAAAGGTATCGATATGTACGTATTTGGATCTTTGGCACCGCCACAGCCTCTTATTACTGATGCTAATGCAGCCTTTGTATTGTTTCGAGGTTACTAATTACGCCTAATAATCAGTTATTCTCTTCTCTTCACGACATATGATGTCTGTATAACCTAAACATCTTATGTAAGGACACAAAGTGACTTTCGCCAGGCGCTTTCACTTTGGGCCTAGAGCCAGGCCCAGCTAGCAGCGACGGTGCGGCTCGTGACTGGGCCCTCCCAGCATCCCGTTCACTCGACTCTCCTTTACACGTTTCCACGTCGTGTGTGCTTTTTCTCTTTATCTCTCTCCCTCTCTCTGCCTTTCTCTTTCTCTCTCTGCCGCGTGCATACACACCTTCCCGTCCTTTATAATTTCGCACGTATCAACGATCACGATCCTCTCGGCTTTGTGTGCGCGCACGGATTGCACGCATCCACTTTCGTTTTCCGCGGATCGAACCGGCTACCAAAACTCGCGCGACGAATCTCCGAAGCTTGGAGGTCGGAAAAAATCGACGTGAATCGTTGCATGAATTTCTTAACGATACGGTTCGAAATTTTCCTTTTTGCTCGACGATCAGCGACGATAAAAAGAAGGGTCAAGATCTAGGCCAAGGTTATCATGCAGCCAGGGAAGGTTCGTGGTAGGGGAGGAAAAAAGAAGGGAAACGTGTGTCAAGAAGGTTTCTCTTTGCACGGAAATTGAATACACGCTTCTTTCGATCTCGTTTCAATCGGTGGATTCCGTTCCAAGCAGCGAGAAAGCCAATTGTAAATCTTGAATTTTGTCCCGTCGTTCTCCTCTGAATAATTCTACCTCGGCTTATAAATTGTATGAAAAACGTTCTTGCGTCCTTATCAGAAGATTAACGTAGGTATAAAGAGAAACGTAGAGAAGATTCTAGATGCTTTAGTAGTCCTTGATATTAACGAGGATCGTTTGTTACACGATACGTTGTCCTAGTTAGACGCATAGATTATATTTACTAAACGCAGTTAAACGATTTCTAAACAGCTTTTTCCTGCAGTTAAGCGTGTGGTAAACTGATCTGTTTTTCATAGAGTACCGTAAAGCGATCGTAACACTCCAATTAGCAGTATAAACGAGCCACTTAAGTCAGACACGTCGGTCAAACTAATTTCTTAATAGTGAAAAAATGAAAATTTACATGAAGAAGATACCAATTAGGGGAGGACGTTAATTGCCTCTGCGAAATATATAATCCCATAATACACAAGGGGGTATTTCGATCGTTTTTCTCGCCGCTTTCAACAATACGGAACGTACCGCGTGCACCGCGATTGTCGCACTCGGTTTGTGATCCACACGCATATGTCACACACTTATGGTCCTCCACTTCCGCCGAAACGATCGTAATTGTCTTCGAGCAACACTTTCCTCGACAATAATTTTTACATCCCGTTATAACACGCGTGCCGCCCCATTTTCCCTACGTCCACCCTTCTCGCATCCTCGCGATCGTATTTCACATTTATTTCGGGTACGTACCGGCGATCAGAATGGCGGCTATCACGTAGTACGTCCTCATGGTTATTACAGCGCTAAAGTTTCCCGCGTGGTACTACTAACGATCGGAGTTACCCTCTTCCCTTGCAGGTAACGGTAACGAGGTCGAAATGTTTATTTAAGAAGAAAAAAAAACTATTGTCACTGTTGCGAACATAGACTCCACCGCGCTGAGGAGAGAACTCTGTATTTGCGTCCTGTGTCGTTCTCCACCTTTATATAAGTCATTGGTCACGTGTTGTTCCTCTTCCACCACCTTGGTGAACCTCCTTCTCTTCTCGTCACTTCAAGAAGAGGTACCGTGTACCTCGCTAACGTTTCTTCCCTCCCTCCTCTCGTCCTCTCTTTCTCTTTTTCGCGTCGCCGCCGATCCCCCTTTCTTTTTCCTTTATTCTCTTTTCCTAACTGAAAATGCCAACCGAAGACCTAACAGAGGTAATAACGTCCGACGACGTTCTTGTCCTTCTTCTTCTTCGTCGTCTTCTTCTTTTTTCTTACTCCACCTCTCCGCCTCCTCCGTGCGTTTCCCCTTTTACCCTGTTGCACAGCCTTAAACGCTAAAATGATTTTTTATTCCTCAGATCTTCGACGGCGATCCCTATCCTATTCTTTTTATTTCTATTTTCGGCTTTTATCCCAGCCCACAAGATTCTATTACTCGTCGGGACCAGTTTCGACCCGAGCTGGTTTTACGCGCAATCTCCCTAAACATTTCAGGGATAAAAATTGCGAGGATCCCTTCCCTCCCAAAACATCGAAATATAGTCGATGAAATGCATTTCTTTTTTATGAGGCAGTATTGAACTTTGAATATTTTAATCACAAATCAAGTCAAATAAGTTAATTGAAGATTTCAAATAAAAATAGTCATATGTTATCGTTATCCTGAAATCTGAATTTTCGTTACCGGTTCAAGGAGTCAACGTACTCACAACTCTTTCATTGTTATTATACCAGATATGTACGCGCGCCTGCGTCGCGTATCTAGCCATCAAGAAATTCGCCGAACTCATGCAGGTGCGACTGGTTTGGTACCCAGTCGGCGTACTCGTGCCGCCGTATGATTTGCAGAATACTGACCGATCGCAACGTGATTATAATAATAATAATCGTAAGACCGAGGGGACAGAATGATATAAAATAACGGAGGAAGGCTGGAAGGGGGCGAAGGTCGAGCACGAGCAACGTGACTCACCGTGACACCCAGCTCGCTGACACACCACCCTGTTCAACATTCCAATAGAGGTTACCATTCGACCACGATCAGTTAATGGTCATTGTTTATAGTCATTGTTCACAGTCAGTCGAAAATAGCTCTCAGATAAGAGTTGTAAGAGAGGAAATTATATTGAGATATTCGTAGCTTCATACAAAACTAGATTTAGCGGAAGAAACAACTAAATCATTTCATGACTAGCTGTTCAATATTAAGACATTTGTATCTGCATACTTTGACGAGACTAGTTTGACGATTTAGTGGAAGAAAGAACTAAATCACTTCATGACTAGCTGTTCAAAATTGAAGTACATTACTAACATGTTCAAGTTTCTTTTCACATTAATTATAAGCATGAAAGCAGGCTAGACATTAATATCCTACAACTATAAAATAGATTGTTGTGCATCATGGGCGTGTAACATTTTCTGTCTGTCTCTTCATTGCTAGAGAGAAGCAGTAGTTATATGAGTCTGTTACTGTGGCGGTCGTTTTTGGGTTATCGCGATAGAAAGTCGATTATATCAGGCCTGGACTGGTATTTCTCTATAGCACGTACGAGAATGAGAATCAAGTCGATTGCCAGTCAGCATCACCTAATTTTAGATAATTTTTCAATATCATTTTTTTTCCTCTCGATTTGTTAAAAATGCTTCCGCGATTTCCATAATCGGAAATTTGTTTCTTCAACCGATTTGTACAACGATTGACATATATTACCTTGCATCATCCGTTTGTATTTCTGATACTTGTTACGTTTCTTCCACAAGAAAGTTCCAAGGATTTTGCAATTATTTCATCATTCATCTCTTATACCTTGCGGTGAGGCCTGGTTCTGTCCAGGTACGAACATATTTTGAAAGATGTCGATCACTGATCGACGACCATAGTTTTCTCTATAAAATCGTCTTTTACAGTGTGTGATAAATTTATCTGTTCCTTCGTATAATTTCGCGACCTCCTCGTAAAAATGTCCAAAAATAAATAGACTTGTGAACCGACCGAAATTTTACGATGCTCTAAAGCTAAAACCAAACTGGATGCCTCGTCTTTCTAATTCGACTTTATTTTCATGGATACGGTTTCAATCAAGACGGGCAAGGCGCATGTTAATGCTACACGCTTTCGACGACAACGGAACTTTCTCGCTCGGTTTAATCCAGTTTCTCGAATAAATCGCATTGGCCGAGCCCGTGTGCTCACGCTTTACGCGCGTACCCTGCAATCGGGGGACCTAACGAGGAGCAAAAAGATCCGCCGAGATATCGACAGGTTGATCGACCTTGGTGTTACAATTTCGAATAAACGAAGAAGAAAGTATTATTGCATTCGTTGTCTTATGCATTAATTGGATTCGTATTTTATAATGGCTGATAAAGTTTTGTGCGATTAATTAAAATGTTATGTATTCAGAGAGAGAGACAACAGTTTTGGAAAGCAGAATTCGAAATTTGAGTGAAAGAGAGAAATTAGACTTTGTAATTACGAAATACGGTAGTTGCGTTTAGGCATTTTCATCGACAGCTGCGTTTACCTCGTTCAAATATTACTTACTTAGCAAGTATAGCTCTGTTTGCTGAATGAAAGTTTCCGGACTTCACGTGTTCGAAATCGGAATAAATGATTGTGAATATCAAAGAGTTCGCGAAGAAAGGTCATAATCAAGGCCGCGGTTCTGCGGATTAGCCGCGGCCATGAAAGTGGGTAAAAATCGAACTGCTATCGCTCACGATTTTTCTTAATTAATTCGTGCTCGCGCAGAGTTTCACTATTCGCGCGCGAATAACGCGTGGGTACCGGTCGCGAGGCGAAATAGCATTTTTGCGGCCCGTTGTAAGGAAATTCCTCCGGTCGGATATCAATAACTTGTTAAGTGAACGTGAACGAGATAGGCGATCGTTCCACCTTACCTCTAATGCTTTTCTTATCGATTATGTTTCCGGTAAAAGCTTGCCTCCTGATTTATTCTTTGCTAAACGTTGCCCAAGCTACGAATTGAAATTGCTATGAAATAATACAAGCATATTCTTGTCAATTGACATACGATAATTGTCATTCAACGATGTTGTATTCGATCTCTAATTTTGCATCTGAAATCAATATCTGGCAAGTAATAACTAAACAAATAATATTATCTATTTATTTAACATTTGTTTAAATTAAATTGTTTCTAATCTTTGGTCCACATTCTACAGAGTCTTCATAAGCGTATTCATTCTAACTCACTTTGCCAAGACTCAATTAACAATAATAATTTACAATCTAACTTACGACACACATTCTCACCACTGGTATCTCCTAAACGTTACCTATCACACTATAAAAAATACTTTATATTAGTTTATATTTTAGGAACATTCGAACCTTGTTTCTCTTTTTCTACTTTACATCTTTTTTTTCTATCCTTTTATAAGCTCCCTGAATTTATTAAACTTGTCCCTTCTTTTGGCAAGTGTTTTATCCACCCTGTCGTTCAATGGTTTCCTATTGTTGGGAGTGATTTGTAAGTGTTCGCTCGTAACAGGAGACTTTTAGGAACTTTCATGAACTCTTGTTTCGACGTGACAGGACTTGGCCAGACGTGGGAGGTACACCCGAATACGAAGCAGGCGGGAAGGCCAGGGGCTGTCGCACCGGATGGCTAATGCACAAACACCTTCCGGATAACGGTAAGGCTGCACCGCGAGCAGTGGTTTATTGCGGTAGCGGCGTTACGTGCCGCAACGTGCCAAGGATGCAGGTGCCGCGCCTCTTGATGATTAATATTCGGCTCGGTTGGTCTCCTTAAGTCGAGCCGATTCCAGCCGAGCCAGGACAACTGGTCGTCCTCCTCCTGGAAGTTCTCTCGTTACCTTGCCCTAAATCTATCCCCTGCGGTAAATTACATCATCCTCTTAAACTGTCGCGTCGAATTGCTTTATCCTTCAACGGTTACAGTTCGATTAAAAAATTTTGGGGCTCAAGAATGAAACTGACATGATAGAATTAATTGTCCTAAAATATTATAGAACTGTTTTCTTTATAAATTATTGTGAAATATACAATGAATTGATTCATGACTTTTTTTATTGCCTTTAACAACGTAAACGCGTTCGTAGGATCATGAACAACAATCATGGACAATTGCTACATATTCATAATATTCCCTGATGATAATTTCCTCTTGTTCGCAATGAATTCGTTCAACTTTTCTCCGGTTAAAAAATTTCATATTGAAGGCTCATTGTAATATACTTGGAAACACGCTGCTCGAGGTATGCGAGAGTCTAGCCAAGGAGAGCCGGAGACGTGAATGCCAGATCACTGATCAGCCGATGAACGAGGCGAAAATAGCCGCGTTACAGTTCGTATTATTAATCGAATGGTTTGCATTCACGTCGGGTTTCTCCCATGACTTTTTTCCTAACAAGAAGAAATACAGCGGGTGAATACTTCAAAGTGTTCCGTTTAATGATGAATAATTGAAAGCAAAGATTGCATTGAATATCAAGTTAACGTCGTGGAGATGAAAAAAGGAGAAATTCGAATTTTTGTAACGTGATTTTACTCATTGACGAAGGAAGTGATCGCGAACGTATTTAAATTAATATTGCACGTCATGTGCAAATGATTTACGATATTCATGATGAATAAAGTAGCAGCGCGGACAGTTGCAAATTTTTTACAGATACCGTTACCGCGGGAGTACTTTATATGTCGACGATATCAGTTCTCGTCACCGGAACCGACGACACGTCAGGCTTGGTTCGAACAATTTATGCGCCCCGTGCAATGTAATTATATTCGTAATTGACGTAACCGTACCAGCGGAGGTCGTTGCAGTTCGTTTATGGTCAGCGACGCGACAGTTGGCTATCAATAAATCATCCGCCTAAAGTATTTAGAATCTCACGATTGCGTACACAGTGCCGAGTCTTTTATTCTGTCTTTCACGCTCGTAGATCTCGTTACAGATAGATACACGGGAGTGTAACGCGAGTTCAATGCACGTACGTTCTATTATTCTCGCAGCTTTTTTCAATAATCCTTCCGCCTGCGCACTCATCTATAAAAATCTTAATCGATTCACGTTTGCGAATCAACCGCGAACACTGTGAACGCCCATTAAAATCATTTCTGGCCTCTACGTTCGTAAAAATTTAACTTTTCGGTTCGTCATTTGCATTCGAAAACATGACGTATAGTGAAACTGTAAATGTCAAGGTACGTTAAATTTTTTGCAACTTTCGCGAGCACGTGTTAATATTAATCTATTATATTTGATGCTTTCGTTGCCGTTGATAGTCAATGCCATACTCAAAACAGAATTCGTGGAAAGTGAAATTTCTAGGAAGCTTTTAAGGATGAGGAAATACCCCAGATAAACTTTTATAATCGTCATGAGATGTAGAAATTAATTTACCAAAAATTGGAAACAACTTGTAACAAATTCTATTTGTTATTATATATATAATAATATTACAATCTTTTTTTTTAAATTTTGCTACATAATTTTGTGTATTTGTGGATGAGAGTGTAACACGTGCAGAGTGCGATCGACACGCGACGATGAGGCTCAGTAACCGCGTCACCCGGCAGCTTTTCTCGCGAGTCGTGGTAATGTCCCGTCGAATTACATAATGCTTGAAAGAAGCGGCATCGAGCGCGCGAATGCGCCAGCCAACGGAGACGAGCACCGCCGAGCCGAGAGGATGGAACAATCTCTGCTTTTGCGAACGCCGAACATGATGCTGCTTTTATCTGGCACCGTTCGTCCCAGTCGCAGCAGTGAAAGTGGACCGTCGGTCGCGACGGATCGTTTTAAGCATCGGAAAAATTCGAATTCTTTAGCTCCTGCTCTTGTTTCGACGAATTTACGATCTCGTACGATTAATATCGGAAGAAAGCGTAACTATGGAGCTATTGCATGTAAAATCAGTATCTCGTAAAACAAAAACGTCCGCGAAACTCTTGAATTTTCAAAATTATATGGCTTTGCATTGTGAACAATTTCTAATTACAGGCAACGCGGCCTAATTTGAAGGAAAATTGTAGAAAATCAGATCGCAGCCTCTAAGGATTCATTAGTATCCTGAAGATTGTTAGCAGCGCTCTTCTTACCAAAATTCATTATTATTTTATTCTCCTGCACGAAACCAGGTCGCACGTAGCAGTGGTTTATAACGTTGAAACCGACGAGACATTCAATTCCAGTCGGTTCCTGGATCAGCTCATTAACAATTAAGTCTCGAGCTAGCGCAAGTTCGTGCTCGTGTAAAGCCAATGTAAATACAGGAATATCATTAATCGCGAAACTGTTACACAATGCGTTTGCGTCAGACGTTTCCCGCGCAACAGTGCAACGCCTTGTAACGACGTCCCGATTCTCGCAGAAGTCGCGAAATTTGATTAAGACGTCGGCGAACGATCGGCATTGTCGGTTAAAAACGAGGACGGCGTCAAAGTTAACGGCGCCGGGTGAAAGAGGATAGAACGAAGGAGGTTGTTGACACCTCCGCCGAGATAAAGAGAGAGGACCGGATTCGTTTCGACGTTGTCCTCGTCGTCGACGTCGTGTGCGTCGACGCCGCAACGAGAATGCCGATCAGGCAAGCTCCTCTCCGAACGCGGTTTGCATTCTTATTTCGCGTTTCCTCCGCCTAATGATATAGCCTGATATGAACCGTTGGCACGCGAACAGGCCCGGACTAAGGCGAGATCTAAGAGGGGCTGTTCGCGAAAGAAAGGATACCTATGATTTCCCGTACAATTGAAAGTTTTATAGGATTCGCAAAGAGAAATCGATGGATTTCCTTCTGAATTTCGTTCTATAAGATTGATATTGGCGAGAAAGAAAGCGCTAATTCACACCGAGTGTGCATTGCAAATTCGTTATTATAAAAGTTGTCCGTATCCTTCGAACAGGATCGTCGCTAGGCTATTTGTTGGAAGAAAGTTCTCGTGATGTACGTACATACAATTTCGAAATCAGCTCGGATATTCACATTCGTCTGTCAGTCCGTCTGCCTGGCACGTCTTTTCCCTTTCGCGAGAATCCGGCTGTTTTATTCCGCGAGGCATTCAAACGGTTTTCTCCGGCTCCGGGTTTGCGCGCCGCGACTTTTAAGTGTTCCCCAGTTTTCGATTCTCGCGTCATTGTCGTACCCGGCTTCGGCTCCGTCGTACGAATGGAACCTCGAATCGTGTCGAACGATTGGTAAATCGCTGACTTCTTCGTTCGACGTAATTCGCTTAATCGGTACATCACTGGGCAAATTGACAACGAAGTAAACGACCTTTCTTCGTTCTCATCTTTCTCGAAGTAGCTATACTTTTAACACTAAACCTACCATGCACCGGCCAAATGACCGTTTCTAAATATGTTCATATGAGATATATTCATACGTAAAAAGAAAACAAAATTTGTTTAGTTATTCTGCTAAAATTGTAATTATTATTTGAGCTGCTACAAAACTGAAATACGAACGCCAATACTAAATTCCACTCAATTCTAAAATATATAGATATAGGACAATGGTGTACAAAAATTGTCAATAGGTTTAGTGTCAAGGATGTAGGAAAACACAATGGCCAAGCATCGAGTTCATGTGAGACTGGAGTGTCTCTCGACACAACGACTTATCTTTGCTTACTATTAAATAATAATAATCCAACACACGTCTTGAACTTTTGACAGATATCTTACGATTATCATACAACCTTAATCACGTTCCTTATGATTTGCGCATAAAATTGTACCTTGCGATAGAGAAAGAATCGTAGTTTAACCGTCAGTAAGATCGGAAACAAAAGAGTACTTTCTACGCTAGTCGTGTTTATTATACAATTTACAACTCTTCGCCTCGACTTTCCTTTGAACGGAGGAAGCGCGCAATTATCTCCGAGGAAAATGATTTGCTCAGGTACGCCGGAAAGGTTAACGAACGTGTCCGATTTATTTATGCAGAATATTCGATGTTTCACGATTCTTTCGTGTCTGATATGCACACGAGACGAACGAACGGGCGCACGCGTTATCCAGACACGTATTATAATGAGAGATCGTTAGATCTTTTGGCTGATTAACCAAACGGAAAAAGGGAAACCTTGTGAGCGAAGCCGATGTAACTAGTGGTTGCACTCCGTTGCAACAGCAAGCCATATCTTACCGGCGAAGTCGATGGCGGAGATGCATTTAGAACGGAACAGAGATTGTTCGAGATTTTTTCCTATTCACCGTGCCTCATCTAAACGCAGCTTCGTGTCTGACAAAGTAAAGGAAATAGTACAGCCAAAAAATAGATCTCTTTCAGTATACTTCAAGTATTATTATGCAATTTCGTACAATGTTTGTTTACATTTTCTGTTTTGTCGATTTTAATTCATTATGGCAGTAATTTTGTTATATATATGCAATTACTCTTAATTTCTTAGGATTAAAAAATGCTTAAATGTTTTTTAAACTGCAATTCTCGGATAAAATATTTATCGATTTTAATGTACGAATATGGTATTACATATAACGCGAAATGTGTTAATGGATGATCGTAAAAACATAACGTAATGTTTTTCAATGTAAAAGCTATGCTCGTTATGTCACGCGTAATGTAATACTCGTATACGTGAACGTAATACTTTAAACATGGTATGATGGAAGAATACACAAACATTAGTTTGATGAGTCAATCAATTTTATACTTCGTTATTTTAAATACATA
Source organism: Ceratina japonica (assembly GCA_019453355.1). Taxonomy (NCBI): domain Eukaryota; kingdom Metazoa; phylum Arthropoda; class Insecta; order Hymenoptera; family Apidae; genus Ceratina; species Ceratina japonica. The sequence continues at coordinate 31,711 of SMSR01016118.1, read as the reverse complement.
TTTTGTCACGTACAAAAAATATGCATATGTATATGTGGATAGTAGTCCATACTAGTATGTATGTACTATTATACAGTTTATGTATCAAACGCTTACGTGTCTACTTCCGTATTCAGGAATGTCACCTTAATTAAGCTCTGGTGAACACGAACAATTTTTTGATGCACTACATCCTTTTCGTGCAAGACAAGAAACTAAAAATAGCTTCTATTTTTATTAAGCCCTAAACTCATGATGATGTGTCTTGTCAATTATATATTTAGAAAAAATGTGTTCGACTGATACCCAGATTTGAGAGATTTTTCAATCAGTTTATCCAACAAGTACTTACATACATAAGAGAAATCTCGAAATGGACCGTGTATTGCGTAAAGATTGAGAGCAATTAAACTTGAAACCTGCTTTAGATTTCACTTCGCCTGTAATTGGTTTAATATTTCGTTTCTTCGTCACCTTTGGAATTTATCCTATTAAGTCGTTAAGAAAATAATCGAAAATCGCACATGCCTTTAGTCGTGGGACTTGCACTTTTATCTAATTCCCAAATCGTCAAAAGTAAAAAAATTGGGAAAATGAATTAAATCACAAATTTTTTTTTTGTAATACTATAAGAGGATGATTTTCAAATTTCGAGTTATTATTAAAATTCAAGGGCACGAATTGGCCGTATCGAAGCGTGTCGTTAGAAAATCTTTCTGGATGAGCAACGACGTCAATGGTGAACCGCATCGCCGAGGTAGAAGCAGATTTCAGTGCCTCATTTCATTCCCTCATAGAACCTACTTTTCGAAGATTATACATCACCTCATAATTCGCTCATAAATGCTTGACTTGACAGGCACGTAAGAGTCCAAGACTCGCGCACGTTGTTCTATAATAATACGTTTGGCTAAAATCATTTCCACTGACATTTTATTTATGACTTATGTACATGATGAAATGTCTACAAAAATGAGTCTGATAGCTTATTCATAGTTCAAAATAGGTCTTGAACGAACGTGTCAAGAAATCGAAATACTTTTTCGTAAAACTTTTTATACAAATAATTTATAATTGGCTTGAAATCGGCAATTGGCCAAAAATGTAGTTCTCGGGCTAATACCGTTGAAACGAAGCAGCAATCTACATAGCTCTGAAACGGTCTGGCATAATGGCTCTTGTTGCGAAACGGCGACGCGTGGGTGTCGTTGGAAGGCGCAATGCACTTATGTACTCGTAAACGATGAGGTAAATCCGTAACCGCGTTTCCAAACGGACGGGGAGAAGCGACGTACGCGAATGGAAACAAGAGCACGGAGAATCGAGATCAGAGAGAAAGTAAAATGTGAAGTGAGAGAGAGGGAGAAAAGCGGGGAAACCGAAGCGGCTGAGGGAACACGAATGATAGAGTCAAGCGAGACATTTTGATTCGATGGAGAAACATTCGAACTTTTACGACGATCACCATAAGAACACACTGATTCATGATACAAATCTTTTAACCGAGTTTTTCAATTAGCACGTGGCTAGAATAATTAAGAGACGAAAGTCCCATGGAAAAAGGTCATTAAAAATTATCTACATATTAAGCTTTCTCTGAGAGTGGCCGACGAAAGTTAACGGAGACGTGGAACGAAAGCGGAAAAGAAGAAAATGTAACGAAAAAAAGTAGAGGGGTATAGAGGGAAAAAGGAACTGGCAGCAGATGCATGAATCGGAATGCGGCATCGGTTGCCCAAGGAGAACCACTTCGCGCTGCGCCCTAGATATTCCACAGTTAAGTATCCGACGCTGGTCTACGGTCTACGACGTGGCTAGGTATACGTGTACCATGGCGTCGACTACTGCATACGATTACTTAAACGAACAATTAACGAACACAAACGCATTCCCATCGGCGCTGATCTTAATCCTTTGACGCCGGGTACGAGCATGCTTTCCTAGATAGCAACGCTTTATCGATGATTTAGTATTTTATAATTGAAATCTAGAAATGATTATTCGATTTAGACAAACGAGAAAGGGAGATACAATAGATTTGGAGAGGAAGGAAAAAGTAAAATCTATGAGATTCTGGCACATATTTATAGTATGAGTATATTAAATTCTGGTTCTGGTTCTACAGGTTCATTTCTTCCTGGCTTAGAACGTCGACTGATTTGGAACCGGCAAATCGATCGCTGCCATGATGTGTGGGAAGTAATACACGCNAATATAGAAATGGTTATTCGATTTAGACAAACGAGAAAGGGAGATACAATAGATTTGGAGAGGAAGGAAAAAGTAAAATCTATGAGATTCTGGCACATATTTATAGTATGAGTATATTAAATTCTGGTTCTGGTTCTACAGGTTCATTTCTTCCTGGCTTAGAACGTCGACTGATTTGGAACCGGCAAATCGATCGCTGCCATGATGTGTGGGAAGTAATACACGCCTGTATATAATTATAAACGAAAAATGAAGAGTGAAAATATTAAGGGAGGGAAATCTCTGTTTTTACGTATAGCAATAGCCGGGGTTTATAAAATCTGACCTGAATATTATTTCTGCATTGAGCTCTTGTTGAATATTCATAATTCTTGAATTGATTTCCATTGTACACGTATCACGACAAAAAATGATTGCGTACATTTCTTAATTAATATAAACCAAACGGTGTTCTGGCAAAAATTTGCCATACACAGTGACAGTATGTATTTTACTTAAATTGTTACAGCATTTATGTAAATAAGAAGTCGATTTAATTTCTATTCGGTTGAATAATTACAGTAAACGCGATATAGTCGGTTTGATCTTGTTCTTGGGCACGCGAGCGAACGCGTATTCTCNGCTTCGATAATTCTTGAATTGATTTCCATTGTACACGTATCATGACAAAAAATGATTGCGTACATTTCTTAATTAATATAAACCAAACGGTGTTCTGGCAAAAATTTGCCATCACAGTGACAGTATGTATTTTACTTAAATTGTTACAGCATTTATGTAAATAAGAAGTTGATTTAATTTCTATTCGGTTGAATAATTACAGTAAACGCGGTATAGTCGGTTTGATCTTGTTCTTGGGCACGCGAGCGAACGCGTATTCTCGCTTTCTCCTGGACGTGATTCAAGTTATTGGAAATTTGTGGCGGATGGTGTGCCTAACGAGTTAAACGATGACAGCGCGTGATTATTATAGACGACACAAACAACGAGAAGGATGTTACTCTTCTTTTTCTGACACAGTGACTCCTCTGATATATCATCCAGCAAAGAATATAATTCTTGAAACTGTCGCTTTCCAACCAGAATCGTAGTTGCTTTAATGAGCATACAAAGTTTCAGTGAAAGCGTAATTTCATAATTACCATCTTCTGATCAGACTTTATTGCTTTCTAAATTTATTCGTTTATTTACAAAGTTTTATAGGGTTTTAAATTTAAGTCTTGAAATCTTCCTGAATTAACAATTCATATTTTCGTTCATTTAAATCAGTTTGTGTAGGCAGACAGTATATTTCTCATTTATTACGACAGCATTTGTCGCTAAACGTATTTTATAATGAACCTTGATGTTGGAAAGGGAAATAGCAGGAAGTGCAGACGAAAGAAATCTACTTTGTGTTAATGCCCGTCGTAATTCTAAGAATCGATTTCACAGAATGATTATTTCTAATGTGAGGCTTTAAGATTATCGCAATAATCCCCCCACGATTAATAAAGACGGTTACCACTTATTACGTTACACAGGCTTATGCGGGTATTACTTAATGTAATCAGCTTTCTTCATTCAGAGAGGATCACGATTGTATTCCAAAGTGGTTGATCCACGACAGGAAACCTGTACCACGCTTCATTGCTTAAGTGCATCAGTCGTTAACTGAGTCATAAGAATGTTCATAATTTCTGAGTTATTCACTTAGTGACAGTCGATTCCAGGATAGTTACATTTCGGATTGGCAAGAAAATCATTCAAAATTGTGCTATCAATTATACTTTTATTCGACTAATGAAGTTCCACTGTTTTTTAACACTAAATCTACCAAGGAGGGTCGAAATGACTTGTTTGGAATTTCTTATGAGCATTAGTCATTTTCAGTACTTCATACAGTATTTTACTTATTTTCTCATACTGTTATGTGGACGTAGCAATATCTTCGCGCGTTTATAAAAATATATGACCCTTGTATACATTTTTTTAAACATAAAAAGTGTAAAAGGCATATTGTACTGATAACAAGATGAAAAATATTTGTGATTGTAAACAAGTCTATAGTACATGCTGTGCTAGAACAATTGTAACTTGTAAAAAATATGTTTGACTTTTAAGTGATAGTAATTATTTTGAAAAATATTTTTATTATCAATACCAGTTTCTTATTCAATTTTCACTCATGAAAACGTAAAAATTGCTGTCTTTTCTTAAATGACTTATTAATTTTTTCATTTTGATCGCCGGTATGTAATAAATGATAGTCGATTTTAGGATAGTTACATTTCTGACTTGCAAGAAACCGATTTAAAATTGTACTACCAATCATAACTTTATTCTACTAATAAAGTTTCACTGTTCTTTAAGTTGATGATATATTTTACATGGAAGTAAAGTTCGTGCATCGAGAAATTAGGCTCATAACTTTTTTATTAACAATATTTTAATGAAATGAAGTCACGAATTATGTATATTTGTTTTGGCTCAATTATTATCAGAGGGCAGCCGTCGAGACGAAAAGATGAAGAAAGCATCGTTCCACGTCGGCCCGAACGGTGAAAGTCGTCCAAAATGTCACCGGAGTTTAACCTTACCGCGAATACTTATGTACATACATATACGCACAGCTGAGTTGATCGCCGGCTGCGGGACAAGCCGAGAGGAGAGAATCATATAATACGGCTACGTGTTGCGCAACCTTCCTTCTGGTATCACGAACACGTCGGGATGAAGCGGTAGGAATACGTGGTTTCACTCTAAGGTCATGTGCGTAGATCCTGCATCGGAGACAGGAATTTTTACCTTAAATGGGTTCTTCGGAGTTATCTATTACCATTAATCCGAATCGTTTATGATAAAAAAGATAATAATTATAATGCGTCTATTTTCATAGACAATTATAAATTTCGTACATCTCTCGCAATCCGAAATTCATTTACTGATAATTAACAGATGGTTACATTATACGGAAGTGCTTGAGCGTGACTTGCTGCTTATCGGTATCACACGTCTCTAACGGGTTTAAGGCGTTCGAGAAATATTCGTATTGCCGGCATCTGCGTTTAATCTGGCGGGTTTACTTTCGTTCGTGAAAGACCTTTCGATATTTATGTAATAATTCGCCAACGTAAGCGCCGATATTCTAATCGGGCGTTAATAAAATAATTTCGTGCGTGTGTCGCTAACGATGGAACGTCACGCTTGATCTCGGTATAAATTCTTTGATAACAAGCAGGATGTAGTTACTCGTCGAGCAGGACAGCTTCGAAACTTTTCAGCGTATCCTATTACATTCTTTACGTAGTTTAGGAAGGAGCGGTAGAAAATGAATGTCGGGTTATTTAACATCTTGATTATATACATATGTATAAGTGTGCGATTCGAGTTATTGTGTCAATTATGCAATAGTGTTATTTCAACAGACAATATTTAGTAAATTTGCGACGAATTTACTGACTAAGTGCAGCAATATTATGCGCTTTATGAGTGCTCACCTTGGCGGTAAATTTAGAACAACTATTGATTCAATTAGGATAAGAAGTATTGTAGCAATCTTTGTATGATCCTTGATGATATTCTATTTAGAACACATTTGAACCATATTTGAGTCATGGTAGGCTGCTAAAATTTACATATAGTTTACGTACTCCAACGCATACAATATGATTCATATGTACTTGCGTATATTGATGCGTGGGTTGTTAATAAAATTTTAATTGAATTGAGCATCGAAATCGCACAAGTTAATGCTTTTATGCACAACGCATGTATTGCGTGGCATAATTTTATTTCACTGAAACTCAAGAGTCTCGAAGAGCATTGTTGAAAAGCGAAGAGAAAGGGAAAGTGGCCTTCCATTTCTCAGGCGTCTCCCAACTGTCGTTGACGCCATCGACCTTGCCAGATGCCGATCGTTATTTTCTACTGGAAAAACAGATCATCGGTACTGGCGAGCCTGGCATTATTTATTCCTATTCATTCTTTTAATAACTTATCGAGAGTAATGGAAAGAATTTCAAGAAGAAAATGAATTACTGCTGACATTAGTTCATTCCCAAAGTGAAATTTCACTTCATGAAAGAATTTATAATATTCAAAGTTACAAATAATTAGAATACTATAGTATATTAATGAATGGGAAACAACATATGTAATAACAGTTCGTTCTTTTACTTGAAACATGTTACCATATGGCTATGACGGGAAGGAAAGGGTTAGCCACAAAATTTAATTCACCAAAGTATCGCGTTTGTAAGAGAAAAAAATCAATGGGGGTATTATTTACGTTTTTGCGGAATTCTAAAATTATCCGGTTGAACAAAGAATGAATAAGACGTCCGGCCGTGGTTAATGCGTTCCAGGAATTCGAGGAAAGTTTTCCCGTGCATGGCCCCCAGAAAGAACTTAGAAGACACTTCGAGAGCCTCTCAATATTTTCTAAAAATCGGATTTGTGAAATCTGTGTATAACCCCATGTCAGATTTAAATAGCTACGGTATTGAAAAACCTGGTAAGGTGACCTAGTTATACCTTTGATCGAAGTAGGTTGGAGAACCTCCGTATTCGAATTAAGCTCTTTGTTCCTCGACGACAATATAATAATCAAATGAATCGTACAATATGAATTATTTATTTGAAGAAAAGTAACAAATAGTTATAATTCATGTATCGAGATTAAGTAAGAAAGAATAAGGGAATCTTAGGAATTCGCGTCACACCTAGAAACAATGACTTCGAGAAGATATTTGCCTTTGGAATCGAAAAAATTGCAAAGGCGCAACGAAACGTGGGCGACGGAAACCCACGGAATCCTCCTATCGTTTCTTTCGCATTTCTTCAATCGAGGTACCCCTCAGGCGCACACGTATAGAGAAGGCTGCGAGCACGAGAGGCTCTATCTCTGCGAGTCGACATTATTCGAACATTTCACGTGTGTCACGCACGAGAAATGCAACTAGCTCGCCCACGCCGCGCCGTTTCGCGGATAGTTGGCCCTGCAACAATGCAAGGGGTGCACGACCTAAACTTGCCACTGGAATAGAAATTCTCTTTCCCTTTGTGATGACTGACAGGTATCTGGTTTGTCAGCATTCTCTTCGCTCACTTATGCTAATTATTTTCGGTCTTTGTAACTAGGTTTTGTTCAGATAACAATAAATAATCTCTTTGTGAATTGCTTTATTGTCCTTTTTATCGCTTCCACAGCGCAGCACTCGCAAATGTCTTTAAATGGCAATTCATAGACAATAGTTGTTACCTAGAACGTGTGAAATCTCTGTCCATTGAATTATAGGCGGCGAGTGACACAAGAAACGAGCCGTAACAGCCGTCGATCTCGTTTTATCGATGGTATGCGAGCAAAACGTGTGTCTGTTACACGTCTGAATTAGCGAGCCCCTAGAACCCGAATCGTTTCACAGTTCTACCGATTTCGAGGTGAGAATATTAACTGGAAATTCCGTGACGCAATGGAGAACGATCGGTTTCCTCGTTCTATTCCGAAAATGATCGCGCGAACGTTTAATTGTCCCGATTGTAATCGATGCGTGCAATGTTGTTAAATTCTTTGCAAAAATATCTTTTACAAGCTTTAAATCAACGAGCGATTATTTTCGCTTCTTTAATTTCGTAGAATAATCATTATGTAATTCGGCAGTAGAGAAACTCTGAACGTTTTATAATAGGTTTTCTGCGAGTCTTGTATTCGAAACAATTGACAGAAAGGAAAATGTGTAATTCGATTATGATTTAAAAATAATGTTAAGCATTTTCCGGGGAAAGGTCGAGGCCGTTAGTGTCTAGGTACTCCTTTCTAGCCCGTACTAACTCGGACTTTCCGTACTAAGAGAATGACACGATTATATCGCACGTTTTCTCCTTACTTAACAGCAAGTAAGCAATTTTCACCGTAATGACAGTGAATTTTTTGTTACGTATTTTTCTTTAATTTTTTTTTAACGATATCTTCTTGCTTACTTGACATCAATTATTTCTATAATATATATTTTTAATAAGTTTCCACTAAATGGTTTTCACAGAATTCCTAGAAGTCTTTTGAAGTCTTAGGAAGAAACGATCATAGATTTACTTTTTATTTAATGGAATAATATTTTATGTAAATAATAAAAATATTAATTATTACATCTGCTCATATTTCTTTCTTCTACTCGAAACGGACAGCTTGCTAAACTGTAGAATCTGTTCGCTGTCCGTGATGTCGAGAATTTAGAACGAGCTGCTTCTTTCTTCCTTTCGTGGATTAGTATGCATCGGAGAGCACGCGTTTCGTTCAAGTTCGCATAAAAGTACAGTAGTCGGGCGTGGCACCATGAAAGCCGGGAAAGTGATATCTCTTTGCCACCGGTGTGCTCTGTTCCATTCAGGTACGGAATAACGTTCCTGTTGCCCGGTCCTACATTTACTACAAACTATCTTTTACGGAACGCTACCATTTATGCATCGAATTGTATTTTATGCAATCCATGTATCAGATACCAATTATATCATGAATTATGTTATATCTTACAACTTGAAGGTAAAAAATTTATTAAGAAGATGTATTTAGATTTCATGTCCATTAAAAATGAATTGTGCAATAGTAGTTCATCTTACTAAGGAAAAAAATCGTGCAATGAGATTTCTTTTGCATTCGGAACGTCTGTTACGTAATTTTGAAATTTTTCGATAGCGTGAGACGTTCCGAACTTTCATTGGTCTCGTTTCTAAACACTTTCAAAATTTTTACCGGCAACCAGATTTTCTATACACGCGCGCTTTCTTCAAGCCGTCGATCGTTTAATACAGATACTTAAGTTTCGATCCTTACGTGACCGGAAGTTAATTGGGACTTTTCTTATAAGATTATCATTCAAGGATAAAGAAAGAGTCGATGGAAGATTAAGCGGAAGGTTAAAGAAAGTACCGGGTTTTATCAATGGATAAAAAGGTGTATTTCAGTTCCCTATTGTCTGAGTGAAGTGTATAAAATAGGGAAGTCATACAAGAAAACTTATTTAAGAATTTGCACAGGGTATCTATTGGGTTGTTTGGAAAGTTATAGTTAAACTAGGCATCAAAACGAATGTTGCTTGGATTCTTTGAAAATTAAGCACGTAAAGTTGAATGGCATAAACGTCCATTTTACAATGTTTTTAGGAATACACTCTGCAAGTTGCACGAGAGAGGATGAAAGACAAAATAGCACGCATGTAATTCAATAAATTGATAAATGTATGTCAAAATTTACGTTCGTTGCCTTTCAGTTTTCTATAATAATCGGTACGAAGTTTCCGGGCAACCCAATATTTCTAGAATACATTCATAACACGTCAGAAAAGGAATAGAGAACAATTTTTGTGACAGTTGTTTAGGTAAAATGAAGAGCGAATAAATAAAGGAAGAATATCTTTTCTTTCTTAATCTCGGAATTCGAAATGACATTAAAAAATTCTTTATTAATCACTAGGTGAGGCGTTTGTGCAGTAGTCCATATGAACACGGGAATCTTAATCTCGAAATCAAATTAAAAAATTCATTGTTCTTCACCATGTGAAAGGATGTTTGGACCGTTGCCCACAGATACTTTGATCATGAAGAACATGAGTGCCGCTCTCTTACAGTGAACAACAGAACAATTCATGGCTTGTTTTCTCTTACCATCTAAAGTTATGGCGCCTGAGAATCCTCTTTTTAGTTGATCAAATGATATGAGTGCCTTTCCGCGAAATGATCTTTGTATTTGAAAATATTTTCAAATTTTGCTATGACTATAATTACTATTAGATGATTTCCTATAGTTTTAACAAAAAACTACATAGTAAAACCATCTGATTTCTTACCAAGAACGCAGAAATAAATTTGATAGGTATAAGATAATAACAAAATTACAATTTAAAAAAAATGGATGCTTTATTTACGTTTAAGAAGTCAGCGTATTTAATACGAAGCGTAATGAGTTTGCGGTTAGCTGAAACAGAAAAGAAACAATTATTAAAATATCAAATTATGCTTTTTTAAATAGAAGATTGATTATGGAAGACAGAAAGCTACCTACCATTTGGCAACAGAAATAGGTTTACATGAGTCCGACGGTCTGTCGTACGTGAGTCCCGACAAACATTGCACCAATTGTGGTCGTTTGTTTCTACAAACTACCACATTCGTACAGGCATCGTTCAACCTATGCACATGCCCATTTCTACACGGAGTCCCGGCTAGACTAGGGGGAATGCTTTGTACCAGGCTCCAAGGGTTCTGTATATGTTCCGGTTGATCAGTGGATTCTTCTTCCTGTGCCGCCTGCTCTTTATCGATTTCCAATTGAGTAGCTACTTTCCGTTGGTGCCACGGATCAGGTTCATTTCTAATCAACCACGGATTTCCGGGATAAGCGGACGGCTGTGTTGGTCCATAAGACGGTTGCGATGGTCCATATGATGGTTGGGATGGCTGCTGAGGCCAGGAGGGCTGAGAAGGTTGTGATGGCCCGTAAGAAGGTTGCGATGGTTGCGAAGGCCAAGATGGTTGCGATGGCCAGGATGGTTTAGATGGTTGCGATGGTTGCGATGGTTGCGGAGGCCACGACGGCTGAGATGGTTGAGACGGTTGTGATGGTTGCGACGGCTGTGATGGTCGTGGAGGCCACGATGGTTGTGAGGGCTGAGATGGTTGGGATGGTTGTGAAGGTTGAGATGGTTGCGACGGCTGTGATGGTCGCGGAGGCCATGATGGTTGTGATGGCTGAGACGGTTGTGAAGGTTGCGAAGGTTGCGATGGTTGCGAAGGTTGCGATGGTTGCGGAGGCCACGATGGTTGTGATGGCTGAGACGGTTGCGAAGGTTGCGAAGGTTGCGATGGTTGCGATGGTTGTGATGGTTGCGGAGGCCACGATGGTTGTGATGGCTGAGACGGTTGTGAAGGTTGGGATGGTTGCGGAGGCCACGATGGTTGTGAAGGTTGCGATGGTTGCGACGGTTGTGATGGTTGTGGAGGCCACGATGGTTGTGAGGGCTGAGATGGTTGCGACGGTTGTGATGGTTGTGATGGTTGAGATGGTTGAGGTGGCCAGGAAGGACGGGGAGGTTGGGGAGGTTGGGGTGGTTGNCGCCTGCTCTTTATCGATTTCCAATTGAGTAGCTACTTTCCGTTGGTGCCACGGATCAGGTTCATTTCTAATCAACCACGGATTTCCGGGATAAGCGGACGGCTGTGTTGGTCCATAAGACGGTTGCGATGGTCCATATGATGGTTGGGATGGCTGCTGAGGCCAGGAGGGCTGAGAAGGTTGTGATGGCCCGTAAGAAGGTTGCGATGGTTGCGAAGGCCAAGATGGTTGCGATGGCCAGGATGGTTTAGATGGTTGCGATGGTTGCGATGGTTGCGGAGGCCACGACGGCTGAGATGGTTGAGACGGTTGTGATGGTTGCGACGGCTGTGATGGTCGTGGAGGCCACGATGGTTGTGAGGGCTGAGATGGTTGGGATGGTTGTGAAGGTTGAGATGGTTGCGACGGCTGTGATGGTCGCGGAGGCCATGATGGTTGTGATGGCTGAGACGGTTGTGAAGGTTGCGAAGGTTGCGATGGTTGCGAAGGTTGCGATGGTTGCGGAGGCCACGATGGTTGTGATGGCTGAGACGGTTGCGAAGGTTGCGAAGGTTGCGATGGTTGCGATGGTTGTGATGGTTGCGGAGGCCACGATGGTTGTGATGGCTGAGACGGTTGTGAAGGTTGGGATGGTTGCGGAGGCCACGATGGTTGTGAAGGTTGCGATGGTTGCGACGGTTGTGATGGTTGTGGAGGCCACGATGGTTGTGAGGGCTGAGATGGTTGCGACGGTTGTGATGGTTGTGATGGTTGAGATGGTTGAGGTGGCCAGGAAGGACGGGGAGGTTGGGGAGGTTGGGGTGGTTGCGGTGGCTGTGATGGTTGAGATGGTTGCGGAGGCCACGAAGGCTGAGAAGGTTGCGATGGTTGCGATGGTTGGGAAGGTTGGGAAGGCCAGGATGGTTGCGAAGGTTGTGAAGGCCACGTTGACGGTGGCTGTTGTGGTTCCGAAGTGGGCGAGGAAGGTGGCTGTGGGGAGGTAGTTTGAGGCGGGGGAGTTGCTGCGCCTTTGCAGTCGACGTTGTACGGGTAGTCGCAGACGCCGATTATCTGTAGGGTGATAAATTATGCGTGAAACAGTAGAATGTAGGGAATATAAATTCTAAGACGCTCGCCCGTAGAGAAATATTTCGAGAAGAGAACAATACGTGCGAGAACATACATTCTGCATTTCAAAAATCTTGCCATTTCTACACTTAAGATTTATTGCAAACATTTTGTTGTAGAGTATGTAGAAAGATTGAAATTATCACCGAAAAACTTTTAAGGAATATTTCATCGTGAGATTAATTTAATGCAATTTCAGTTTCTTAGAAATCTTTTTTGAAATTGTTAAAGCTAGCTAGAGTAATATACTAACATAATTTATAGCCAAGTACTTCAAAAACATTGTTCGTAACGCTATCTGATAAGATCGCAGGATTTATGATCGAGCGATCAAGTGGAATGATAAAGCAGCGAGTGTAACAACGAATTTAGTTTCAAGTAACGATAGCGGAAGTTTCAAGGGTGGCCTTTGCCCTTGAGCTCGAGCAAAAATTCTCACGCTCACGTGACGCGATTCATCGTGTTTCGCGACTTAAAATTCCGCGGGTGTTCTAGGAATAACTCAAGAATGAGATTCTTACGTCATTGTAGACCAGGCCGCGTGGGCATCCGAACTTGATGGGTTTTCTGTACACGCACACGTAGAATTCCGAGCAGTTCGTCGCACTTCTGTACCGTCCATTCGGTTCTGGGCACAACTTCGATCCGGAAGGTAGTGACGGCTCTGACAAGTAAAAAAATAGATTTTTTCAAACTAAAATTATCGCGTTAGAACCATCTTTATATACAGTGATTCCTATTAATATCCGGAAATTATTGAATAATTTGAAAGTCGTAAAGAACTCTGATTTTTACAATTTCTAATCACTTATAGCGCATAGCAATATTGATCGATTTTTATGAANAACAAGTAAAAAAATAGATTTTTTCAAACTAAAATTATCGCGTTAGAACCATCTTTATATACAGTGACTCCTATTAATATCCGGAAATTATTGAATAATTTGAAAGTCGTAAAGAACTCTGATTTTTTCAATTTCTAATCACTTATAGCGCATAGCAATATTGATCGATTTTTATGAAACTTTGTACATGTATATAACTTACATAGATCTGCAAATGAGACACTTCCAATTTTTATTACAAATCCTAATAAAAAAGTTAGAAACCATGTCCTTGACTATTTTCTTCGCGATTTCGATGAATACCAATTGTNGTACAGATCTTAATAAAAAAGTTAAAAACCATGTCCTTGACTATTTTCTTCGCGATTTCGATGAATACCAATTGTTTTTAATTTTTTGTTAGACATTCTATAATAAATTAAGTTTTCTTAAATTCCACAAAAGATGAAGTTCTTTAATCCAATACTAAAAATGTTATTCCGTTTCGAAATATGTCCGAATATCAGTGGAAGTCACTGTACGTATTTTTCAAACTAGTTATGCCATTAAATCGAATTACTGGTAGTCAGGATAGTTAATCTTAATCTTGATTGGCTCAATTATTCGTATTTTACACGAATAACAAAAAATTATTATGGTCCATTATCACGATCCTATCTCTTAATCATTCTTTCACTCAAAAAAGGTAATTGGCAAGACTATTACTTACTCGGCGTCGGCATAGGTCGGCTGCCGCAGTTCACGTTGTAATCGTAATCGCAAACGAGGATAACATCGTTGAAGAGTAATCCATCGGGGCAGGTTTGCTCGGTAACCGTGTCGTCCCAACAATTTAAATAATTGGAGCAGCTCTTCGGGCTTGGATATTGTCCCCGTGAAGTGTAACATCCTGGCGGTGGCGTAGGGACTGGTATCGGTTTAATGGGTCCTGGCAATTCGTTTGAATCACCAGGAGTAGGAAGGAGAGGATAACTTTGTCTAGTATTAATAAACTCTGAATCCTGTAATTCTGTGTCGTTCGAAGATGACGGATTCTTGTCCCAATCGTTTGCGTTCGTGTCCAATTTTTGTAACTCCACGAGATCCCACACGTTTTCTAAATCTGTCGTCAGATACAATACAAGTGAAAAAACATTCCAAAACTATTATCGTACATATTTTTTTATATAGATTCCGTATTCCTACTTTAATTCATTTCTTCACTTATCATTTACACAACTATTCACATATTAAGTTCACTGAAATTTCACAAATGAACGAATTCCAAATGTTTTAACTAAAAGAACTCCCGAAAAATCGAAAATGTCACCGAATTACGAACCTTGCTGCTGAGGGTGTCCGAACTGTCTTCCCTCGACGGCGGACGGCGTAGTGGTGGTTCTCCTAGCTGCATCGCAGAGTCCCAGCGCGAGGGTCGATACTATCAACGTTATCAATTGCATGGTGACGTCTAATGACGGTATCTATGAGAACACCCCGGGGAACGTGTGAACCCGACGTCCTGGATGAGCTCGCGACGATCGTCGACGGTGATCCTTCAGCGAACCTCGTTTGTGTTCGAGTCCTTGCGTACGATGTCCTGATGCTGGATGGCCTGGACCTCGTCGGTTCGAGGGCTTACATAGGGCATCCCCCACCACCATTCTGGTTCGTAGGGAGTAGCTTCGCGGAGGACCCCAATTACACGGGCGCAGGACCCTGCGGTGGACTCCTTGCTCAGGAAGTACGCGTTTGCTTCTTTTCTGCGCGGCTCGCTCTCGTTCCCGCTGAAAATTCCCCTCCACCTTGCAGCTGTCAGCGGGGTCGAAGACGAGCCGCAAGGACGTATCCGTCGGTTGGTTTCTTATTGGAGGAGATTTAGAATGACCGGTCAGGATCGCGCGCCTTCCCCGGTGATCATTCGTTGAATCGTGGCTGCGGGCGCACGAAAAAGATTCTTGCAGGGAGGCGGATAACGCGTAGTGGACGACCGCGTAGGATGTCAAGGTCTTGTCCGGGACGTACGTACTTGGTTAGCCTTTCGAACAATATTCTGTAACGGTATTGTCAACAGCCATCTCCCTGTGCATTCAACTTTCCGTTTGTCCTCGTGCGCTTGTAAGGTTCAATGATGCAGCTCGGTCAATTACCTTTATTAGATAAGAACTTCTCGCTCTGTTTTCAAAATGATGATGCAATAGTATTAGAGAAATCGAATTGCCTTCGTCATGTATTTCGTTCTCGAGTTAAGACGATTGTCAAGTCACGGTATCAAGATTTAGTCAATCGCCAGTAAACTGTGGATTTTTATTGAAAATAAAACATTTTCAATGTCGTTTGAAATCTAGATTGATATTTAAGAAATAAAAATAGGTACATATTTTTTATATGTGCATTTTTACACGTTATATGCATTCTTTGTGAATGTATAAAATCCGCTCTCTACTTATCTTTGCTGAAGGTGAAATTTGTATTAGATAATGTTAAATAATCACAGTTACCAATATTAGACGCGAAAACTATTCAGCTGCAAAATTACATCGAAATTCTTACGTCTCCTACGCCGGAGGAACTTCCGGTTTCCTCGCCTCCGCGAAATTTCGTGAAGAACTTCGAAGGACGAGGACCGAAAGTCATTGAACTGGTGAATCTTGAATGCTGGAATGCCGAGTTGGAAGCAGCATCAAGATTGCTCTTTAGAAGGTTTCTCATTACCGGCGAATGCATTCCGATATTCGGGCAAGGTACGCGGGGCTCTTGAATGATTCCGCGCGACGACGCTTCTTCTTCCTGGTCCCATCCCGGTCTGGATATTGCGTGAATTTTATGACACGGGTTGCCCGGGGACCAGTGTCCGGGCTCGTCGTCCTTTTTATTATCCGCAATGAGGAAGATTCCTCCGAATCCGGTGGAACGAGTCAGAAAAAAAGAGACGAAACGAACGCGAATCCACGTAATCCTAAAATTCAAATATCCGCGACCGATCCTGAACTCTCCGGGGTTTTTTTGGCAGGAATACCATGAGTCACGTCGACTGACCTCAGCGATTGTTTTTCCACGCGCGACGGTTCACATTTTACTGGAAACAGTTAACTGTCCACGCGTTTTTTGGGCATCTCCCGTTTTTGCGAAAGGCTGTTACTCCTACGGTTTGATCGTCTTCTGCGATAAAATTACTTTTAATGCCAGGGAGCAGACGAGATCAATTTCTCATTTTGTGTGCGATCTTATGATTCACCTGTTCTAACGTTGTATGAGCCATAAGATCTCTGCGAAAAGTTTAAGACATGTAATAAAAAGCTGTGTTGAACATTTGCAGCATCGAACTTTTAGAAAAAATTATAATTACAGAGGAGTAAGGCTTATAAACTTGTTCGACCTGTTTTTATCGATCATAAGAAATTTTTAACATAATTTTGATTGGACTGTAGGTGACTTGTAACTGTTTACATTCTACATTGTCTACATGTTTTATAAATCTTGCTTTTGTGTACTTTTTATTGTATACTTTACGAATTATACAAAATTACAAAATTCTCTCGTCGTTGCAGTCATATTTTTTTTGTAAATGAAAAAAAAATTCTGTCATTTGACGTAAGAATTCAAGATATAATAACTTTTTTAATAAGCTCGCAACATTTTTAAAAATGTGTACAGTGTTTTATTGATATAATATCTAGTAATAGTCAAAATTTCAATGCTTTTTTTATGTAAGGGTTCATACACCTTAACTAATGTTAGTTTCATATACTGTCAATTATAACATAAAATTGTAAAAACTCGAAAGGTAGATTATATTCGTAAGCACGTATAATCCAAATAAATGATATTCCTGTGTCTTTGAATTAAAAGGTTTTTAAAAACAGATGTTAAGTACATTGCCATCTAGGAAGAACCCGTATGTACGGTTGGTAGAACGGCGGGCAAATCTGCGGGCCGTGGCGTGCAGAGATAAAATGTGAGACGCTGTGCGTATTCGTGACGAGAATTCGTTAGCCGTTAGATCCGTTTAAGCTTCATAATTTTATCCGGTTGTGTAGGCTGACACGGATCAAGCCGTGTTTACTAAGCAGCTCTAAAAATACGGATAAAAATACATTAACCGAAGAAAAATATTCGTATACCACGAATTCCTGATTTCTATTAATAGCAGATTTGTAACTTTTAATAAAGACGTGACACAAGCGTGAAACGAGCATCGATAGAAATTAACTTTGCATGAATCGAGAAACTGTAAATATGATTTCCATGTATTAGTAAAGAGTAAATTATTTATGTAAAGCCTGATCGTATTTTGCATATTGATGAATCCTACTTTTTATAAACTTCATCTGGGAGGGACGTCGGGTTACGTAAAAAATATTAAAACTGGCAGCTGAATTTAATCTGACACATATCCTAGAAGCTTACACACTATTATCGTTAAATCCTAGCATGCACGATTAATCGTATCGGGATCCTCTCCACTTTGCCATCGCCGAGAATCCGTTTCTACGCGTTGTTCGGCCCTTCTCTCCTTTTGCTTCTGTTTCGGTCAGCTTTTCGTTCAAAGCAACCAGTTTGTAAATGATAGCCAGGGCCGAGAACGGACAATCGGAAAGAGCTTGTAGAGTGTTACCAAAAACGAAAGAAATAGAAAAATAAGCTATAGGAACCATGACGAGAAATATGGACGTGAAATCTGGCACACAAAGAACGGGGTCCATGATGTGTCTAAAAATATGGAAATTGAATATGCGAGCAAGGAGGCGGCAGTGAAATAATTTCTAAATTTAAACTATACTGATAGGATTACGAACAATTTATACTTTCTCATGAGAAACGATTTATAGCACTTTTTACATTAGATAACTGCCCTCAGGTGCAATATAAAGAAACAAGAGAAATGGGGGGTCAGACACGCCAGTTAGAGTTAGCGCAATTAATTTTGGCAACTGATAATTCAAACTGTGAGGTAAAGGATCGCCGGTGTAGGATGTCCAATCAGACTATAAATTTGACACAGACTACATTACATGGTACGCCACTTAGGTCCGAATACGACGGCGATATCTTTTGAAAGGATACGCCCTGGGCACGCACGCTCGGACGATGCCTAGGGCACTCGCTCGCTAGAACCCTTAATGCAAAATGCATTGTGAAACATTTCAATTCTCCTGACAGATTCTGACGGACACGATTTGAATATGCTTAAGTTTTATTAATTCTAATACAGTTGACGTCGTATAAAACCTCATATAAAAACAATGACAAAACATTGAAATTTTAACAGCTAGTAGATATTACATTAATAAAATATTTAGGATTAGGAGAAACATAAGGGAATTTGAGAACATTTGAAATGCATGCAGGAATAATTTGCTGATCCTCTGAGTACTGACTGAGATATTACAGGTGAAAGAATTGAAACTGGTATAGTTGGACTACTTTCTACCTGTTGAACAGTCATAACGTAGATTACATATGTTGTAATCCTAAAAGAGTGCATATGGTTTTTCCTTTTAGTTTTCCTTTTCCACTGTAAGTTCGAGAGAAAGTAAAATCGCGTCTCGATAGGCGTAACTTTTTTGCAAAGGCAAGAACCAGAGCTTACGTGAAAACTTGAACTATTTCCTTTGATTTCATGTAATATATCAGTTTTGTTTTAAATATTTTACGCACTAAAATCGGAAACTCAAAGATTAAGAAGTGAAATCTCAATCGCAAAGATGATTAATATACTTATCGTATTTCAAACGTCTTTAATTTTTCAGTCTGCTATATAATTTTCGTTCTTGCTACGAATTAATTATACATCTTTTATACATACATACATACTGAAGGATATTCAATGGGACGATCAGAAGACTTTCCTTGCTGCTCGTATCCACTTTCGTCTCAATTATAATCTACCGAAGCTAAACAAAACGAAACGGCAATAAACAACTGGCGCGTGTAATTGAAAAAAGCCTAATTCTCTTTCGTTCTCGAGGCACGCAGAGGCTTAACGATTCCGGGAGGCTTTCAAAAACGTAATTTGCAATCGAAGTACGCTGCTCCGTTCGGTAATTATTGAAAATTCCAGGAGTCTTCGACGTTGATTGCGCGTAAGTGCTCGTATCTTTTTCCACGATTTATTTAACCATTTTCGACACACGCGTAGTATACTTACCGCGAAGCGAGTTAAGGGGGTGGTCCACGTACTTGAACGTTCGTTGGACTCCCGGCCCGAGGGGGACTTCGATGAATTTGAACGAGCATTACGGTATCCGGTCGCGGATTGTGCATTCTCATTGCTCGTGTCCTCCCGCTCGAGTTGTATGAAAGATTTTAGGCTCCATTCAAACGAGCCAAAACGAAGAAGACGTTTAGGGTTTACAGAGCGCGTCGATATTAATTCTTTCCCAGTCATCGTTTTCCGCGAATTACACAATACCGTCAAATTCAACGGTCAAAGAAAGGATTTAAGCTAAAATACGAGCAACGTGTAAGGTGGAAGAATATAACGATGAATATAAGGGAGGGCCAGGTAAAATGAATTTATTTCGCGGTAGCGAAGTTATTTTTAACTGGTCAAAAGAGACGGGCATTCGATATTTTTTCTCAGTGTGCGAGGGAACGGCTGGCAGTTCTTATGACGAGAAACTCGTTCCTCTTTTAAATGCCCACCGACTGGGCCACCCTGCAATCGTCTAACACGATGTACAGAGAGGATGGAACCCTCGCCTTCCTCGAACGTCGTAAAGGTTCTCCGTATTTTTTTTCCCGCGCTTGTTCCGCGGGAAATTACTCCAAACCAGATACTATCTTCTCGCGTACCTCTCCAACCAGCTCGAGAATGTTACCCACAAATTGCCGATGCACTCGCGCTTTTAAGTCTCTTTGTTGTATATAATTGTCTCTTGTAGTATTGAAATTGTTACATTTGGAAACATTGCTGACTGCTATCTCGTTTACGTTGAATGCAAATGAATTCCTTTTAATCCTTGCATATATATTTATATTTATGTATAATACTCGAATAATATCTACTACTTGCATATAATGATATTTAATCAATATCCAGTAAATGTTAAAATTTCAACGGTTTGTCATTGTTTCTACGTCAGAGTTCATATATTCTCAATAATAGATGAAGAAACATGCGAATTAGAATTTTCGCCTTCAACCGTAAGATGATAATGCGTACACGAAATTACTAGGAAGATCACTTCCAAGAAGGCAAACTCCCCCTACGCACGGGGTTACATTCCTTCGTTTCACCGCGTAGGTATACACTGCTTGCGGTCTCGCTCGGGATGTTCTTAGAGAAGCGCGCGGGAGGTGAAAGATCCACGGCCGCGGATGACTTCATACACCGACTTTTATTCCTTACACCGATTCCACCACGGTTTGATCGCATACGCATTCACGCGTTTGCGATTATCGTCACGCGCATCCATACCGTTATCCTATTGCGCAACGCTCTGCGTACTCATTGCACCGAACGCGAATTTACCTGATACCAGGGAAAGACAATTTAAAAGTTTATAATTTCCGATTGAGTGAATTAATTAATAGAAGTTCAGATTGAATGGACAGGCAATAGTTTTTTAATTTCTTAAAGGAATTTGATTAAATTAATTGAACACATTCAATCAATTGTCGATTAGAATGTTAATTATAAGTATATATAAGTTCAAGTTGTCTGTAAACGTGGTTTCGAGTTAATCAAACTCAAATAAATGTTATCATGATCATCAATGCAAGGTGGGTTTTTCCCTGAGTTTGGTTTGGATAACACGATGCAAAATATGTTTCGGAGAAGAGTGAGATGGAGCGGCGATAAAACAATTAAAAAGGGACTATAGGACCAGCAGGATGAGACGTGCCGCAGGAGGGTCCGGCGAAGGAGAAAAATAAAAGATAAGAGGAGAAAATAAGAAAAGAGAAGAGACGGTGGACTCGAACTCGTCAAGGACCAGAGGTCCTTGCTCTCCGGGTCATAGCGACCCACAGACTCGCAACACCTTCTGCACTCCGGACTAACCCAGAGGCTCTCAAATTTCATTCTATTTTCCAGACATTTTTTTATCTTTTACATGTACTGATAAATGTGCAACGGAGTTGAACATTGACTTAAAAAACAATTTATGTAATTCAAATGACTGGATGATGTAATAGAATGTAAATCTTATTCCTTCATTTTTAAGTAATTAAAATGTACGGGCTAAAATGCAACGACGTACGTTTGTTTGATTGAAATGTCTTCCTAATAAGACGGTCTTATTAAATTTTTCGCTTCTTAACTGACCGACCGAGATAACGAGGCACCCGTCCATTAATCTGTCAACACGCGCAGAACCTTTATAATGAAGCGGACGATAAGGAACCGATGCCACCGGGCATTTTGCTCTACCGCAATTTACTNCTATATTAATTGAACACATTCAATCAATTATCGATTAGAATGTTAATTATAAGTATATATAAGTTCAAGTTGTCTGTAAATGTGGTTTCGAGTTAATCAAACTCAAATAAATGTTATCATGATCATCAATGCAAGGTGGGTTTTTCCCTGAGTTTGGTTTGGATAACACGATGCAAAATATGTTTCGGAGAAGAGTGAGATGGAGCGGCGATAAAACAATTAAAAAGGGACTATAGGACCAGCAGGATGAGACGTGCCGCAGGAGGGTCCGGCGAAGGAGAAAAATAAAAGATAAGAGGAGAAAATAAGAAAAGAGAAGAGACGGTGGACTCGAACTCGTCAAGGACCAGAGGTCCTTGCTCTCCGGGTCATAGCGACCCACAGACTCGCAACACCTTCTGCACTCCGGACTAACCCAGAGGCTCTCAAATTTCATTCTATTTTCCAGACATTTTTTTATCTTTTACATGTACTGATAAATGTGCAACGGAGTTGAACATTGACTTAAAAAACAATTTATGTAATTCAAATGACTGGATGATGTAATAGAATGTAAATCTTATTCCTTCATTTTTAAGTAATTAAAATGTACGGGCTAAAATGCAACGACGTACGTTTGTTTGATTGAAATGTCTTCCTAATAAGACGGTCTTATTAAATTTTTCGCTTCTTAACTGACCGACCGAGATAACGAGGCACCCGTCCATTAATCTGTCAACACGCGCAGAACCTTTATAATGAAGCGGACGATAAGGAACCGATGCCACCGGGCATTTTGCTCTACCGCAATTTACTTGACACGATGAGTTAATATGTACTTCGGGCAATTGTAACAGCGTGTTAACAATTTCGGTGATAATTGCTTTTCCTTGATGTACGGACACCAGCAAAAAACTGTTAGATTTACGTGATGCATGATGAATTGCCAAATCTCACTTATCAGTTGTTTTGTTGAGCCGATCAATCAGTTCGTAAAAAACATAAATGAAAAATGATTTTCCACAAGTAATCTTCATTCTCACTTTAAGGTTGAATGAACCCTTACATAAAAACAATGACAAAGCATTGACATTTTTATAATTCCTAGATATTTCATTAATAAAACATTGTACAAAAGTTTAGAAATTTTTCGATCCTCTTAAAAGCCTTTTACTTCTCTGTAATTATCATTTTTTATAAATGTTCATTTCTTCAAATACTACAGACAGCTTTTTATTCC
>SMSR01016117.1:53792-72861 GCA_019453355.1 Ceratina japonica | reverse complement strand
TTCGCATTACAAAGATTTAAACAATTTTATGCAAGATTACAATTTAACTGAAATAATTAATTGTTAATCGCGTTCCATTTCATGATCATCGTTGAAGAAATACATTTTTACGATTCCACAATAAAATCAGTGGATATTCTGTTACCTCCGATGGTAGTTTTTGTTCATCCATCTGTACAAGGATTTAATAGACTTTGTAACGGAGCCTAGGTATCAGATTTAAGCCTCTTTGTTATGATATTCACAATGGAAGAGCCAGAATACCTATCGAATGGAATCACGGTTTTGATACTTGGAAACTATTACGTCGACCGCTTCCTCGTAAAGTGACTATAGCCAATCGAATATCTTAATAAATCAACAGTTCCATCGAAACCGGACGATGCCCAATTCGCGGCGCAGGGTTTTCCAAAATCCCACCGAGCATCCTGGCGAGAACCGGAAGATCCTGGTTTAGAGAGAAGAGAAGAGAAGAGAAGAGAAATTATCTGACACCGTAACGAGGAAAACCGCAGGAGAATTAAGGAAACGCGAGCACCGTATGCAAATGCACGTCGAGATAAGTCGCGCGAAATGTAACTCGAGTTTTTGATAAGCGATTGGAATGAATCAAAACGGCGAGAGATCGTATTTCCGCGAATCATGAGCGGTAAGATTTACGTCGCTGCCGCGGACGAACGATGTTAATTAATCGTGTGTTTATTCGCTGGAAGGCGGAACATCCTTCTAGGAAGCCGAACGGGGAAGATTGACGCGCTTCAAGCCTCCGCGAGAGGCGAGCAGAAAAATTTCGAATTCCAAGTATCCACGCTTCGCAAATATTTAACGACGTGCAAGAGGACTCCGCAACACGTGTTACGAATTTAACGATCGAAAATCGTTATCGCGCATTATCTCGTATCTGTTATGAATCTAAATGAACGCGCTTTTAGCGCGTATCGGCCGGACTGCAATTTTATTTTTAAGGGCACGGAAAGTCTCCTCCTGTTTTTTCGGGCGCGAATCGATTAGCGGGCTGAAACGGAGACAATTTCATAAGTGCATAAGTACTAAGAGCCGCGATAAGTGATAAAATTAGACGACGGGAGGGAGGCCTCGCTGGGCGAGAAATTGCGTAACACTGACCGTGTTCGCACCAAAGCGTGTAGGTACCAACGCGGGTGAATCATTGTACTCGAAAGACGCATAATGCCTCGATTTATTTTTGCCGCCGCTCGCTGTCAAGTCAACCTTTGATCTTTCGTTCATATACGCGAGGAGTCCCCAATATCTCTCCGGCTCGCAACACTGCGACCACTTTGTCTCGATCATGCGGAAGAGTACGCGGTTTCCTAGGTAGGGAGGAAAAAAGATCGATTGTAAAGGCAAATCGGTGAATCATGTCCAGGCCTCGTGAAAATTCAATTACACTCGATTCTATTCAAATCGTCTTTTATACTTGGACACCAGATCTTACCTAACCATCGACATGTCGCTCCTATCTTACGCTTCATAATGCACAATCCAACGACCCATACATGGTCTTTATTTTTTCATCCGAATCATATTTTATTCCTCTTACGATTATATTAATCACATCTTGAATTTCTGCAACAAACAACGTGACTATCTCACGTTACAGTGTAACGTAACTGAATTATAATAAGTCTTCTTATCTGGAACGTGAACAGGCTGTCAGCGAACTCTTAATTCGAACCGTGCGCCGTCGACGGTTCATCTGGACCGACGCGCACTCGCTTTTGTTCGCGAACTGAAGTACGATGCGAGTCGCGTTCGGCAATTAAGTCGCGTTACGTTACTTACTTACTTACTTACGTTATTTACGAGCGAGCGGCGGCGGCAAGGTCGTCATAGGACGCGAGGCATTGCGTGGCGAAATGCACGGGGAACCCGAAGCCCCGCCGCGAAACTAGGAAGAAAACCGTGGAAAAAGGACGCGGCGAGGCTCTCCTCCGGCCGTTCTCCTCGCCGCGGACAAGGACGGCGAATCATAGTACTCCGCACACACGAACGCACACGTGCACCGCGGGATATACACATAGTGCGCAGCTCGTTCCGATCCCTCTGTGTCCGTGCGCCGCGGATCGTCGTACGTCACGACGCCGTCGGCCAATCGGCGCCGGGCCGGATGACTCATCCGGTCGAGCCTCATGTAAACTCTCTCGTGCCGTTTTGCCAGCAGTCTCCCGCCAACAAGCATAAGGGTAGCCGTTGCTTTTGCCACGTATCGTTCGCAGTCTCGCCGCGGATCCACGAGCAACCACGCTCGCTCTTTTGTGATCGTCTGTTGTGTCGCGATTTTCAAAACCGTCGCAAAGACTCAGGACCTAAGCGGCCAAAGGGACCAGTCCGATTTTTGTAGGGACCAGTCCGCGGTATAGTCGTTTTGTGGTACAATCACGTGTGTCAAATGGTGAGGTGAGAGCCGGAGAGAGCCTTAAGGAACGGAAATCGTGGAGGGAATCTCGAATTCTAGATCGAACATGGGAATCAAGAAGGACGCGCCGTGCCTCGTTCTCAGGCTTGTCCCTTTGGAGAACATCGAGCCGTGGGGTAAGACAGCTTCGTCGTTTGTGTTTCTCTCTGCTCGCTGGTTTCGTTTTAACGTGAGTCACTCGTGAAACGCAGCTCGATCTCGTGACTTCTTCGTCCCGGCGCTGGACCATTCCTGCGGCTCGTCGTCTGATAAAACGTTCGGCTTCATCGAACTGTTGTTGGATGGAACTCATCTCGTCAGGAAATACTTAATTCTTTAATCATTCTGTCGTAACCATCGTCCTAAATTCGACTTTATTACAGATTGAACACGTACGACGGACGAATGCGTAATTTCTTATCGAAAGGAGAGTTGTTTTACCTAAAAACGTGTCGCAAGATCGTATCTTTGAAACAATCCCAGGCAAAAACCGTAATGTCAGCCTCAGAGACAATCGCGGTCTCGTTTATTTATAATGTAGCCGACGATTCCGATTAAAATGGACGGGACGTGATTCGAGAAGAACGAGTATGGTCAATGGTATTTCTGAGAGAGAATTATTACAGACGGGAACGTGGCGCACGGTGTACAGTATAAATACAATCTCCGGATGACTCAGGCAGGCGTTCGGTATCGTTTAGATTTTAGGCGTAACGCGTGTCCGATGACTCGATCCCGCGTTAATCTCAGGAATGGCGGAATCACGGATTCCTCCGGCCGGCCGTCTCGTCTCGTTTTCTGCGTTAAGTCACATCGCGGGGCAAAACGTTTACACGCCGTGACGGAATTCCATCGACTCTTGCAACACGATAACGCGTTCCATCGATTCCATTCCAGGATATATCCTTTTTTCTCTCTCTATCTCTCTTGACCAGCGTTGATGTCTCTCGAGTTATTCGAGGGAAATTCGATTTTCTATCAGATTAATCCTGTTTTGAAATTGTCGAAGGGGAACGTAGTATGCGAGTTTCTTCGATTCCAGCTATAAAAGATCGATACACGATCGTTCTCGACGGATGTTTCAATTAAATGCTTATCAATATCTAACAGTTCTATCTACGATCGCTAGTTTCTTTGTCAGATTAGAAACACGATTAAATATTTCTTCTATCTTTTGACTCGGGATGCAATTCGAAGTAAACGCGGTGGTATGTGGGTCAGTTAATTTGGGTCATCGCAACTTGTTCGTCGGTCTCATTTCGCAGGTGCCGCTAAAAGAAACTCTCCTAGGTAGTTTAACGCGCTATTTCATTGTTCCTTTCCAAGTGTCATCAATCGTGCGTTTCTTACAATCGAGATCATTGCGTCGGCCCGTGTGGCTAGTTCCGCGAAACCTTAATTGCTAACGATTGCACAACAGTAATTAGAAACGAGCACGCTCCTCCATCCGGGAGGCACGTACAAAAGCTCTCCCTGCCGTTCCTGTACCGAGAAAGTAAAATGAGTAGCTACGAGCGAAAAATCGAGCCAATGCCCCGATGGAACCGGCCTCCATTCGTTTCCTTAAGAAAATTCCGACCTAGTAAGATCGTACAAGTCTCTGCCAAAAGTTTAAGACACGTAATAAGTGTGTTGAATATTCGAGGCAACGTTTAGAACAAATTATAATTACAAAGGAGTAAAATTTATACAAATTTTTAACGCATCATTTCTAATATTCTAGTACATAATTTTGTCATTATTTTTATATGATTCGTACAATCTTAAGTATAATTGCCGTTTATCTACGGAAAGCGTGAGCCAATTACGTCGACTATTGGACGCTAATAAAAAATATGCGACCAACCGCAATACGAGAGAATTGCCAATTAATATTACTAGAAAAAACGAAGAGGAATGTGTTAATACATAAACGTGGCTTGGAAGCGTTCTTTAGAATTATACGAGAAATCAAGTTGAGATCAGCGTTTCTCGTTAAGATTAGTTAACTGGTCTTCATTGTGAGATATCCTTGCGAGCCGCTCCGGTTTGTTAAGGCTACGCGGATCGCGTAACGAGTTTCGCTGTCTAGAACTGAAAACCGTTATACTAGATCATATTATACGGCGCTTGTCCATCGCGCTAGCGGTGAAAAATAAAAAAAATAACATCGGCTGAGAACGAATGCTGGAATCTTACTACTCGCCGAATACAAAGACACGTCCACGCGGCGTGCCGTGTGTAAGTACGTATAGACACGTGTCGTCGGTAGTCGTCCAACGCTATATTTACGATTTCCGGCAGAGTTAGCCTCAAGACTAGGTCACGGAATTGCATTTGCGTTTACTTATGCGACGACCGTGCCGATAACTCGCTTCTACCATGATATCCTCGCGGCTCATTTTAATGCCAAATCAATGGGGACGCGTGAACGAGTTTCCGGTGAAGCGAACCGCCATGACGTTCGGCACGTAAAATTCCATTGAACTTCGATTAAAAAAAAATTGATAGAATAGCAGAAATCGACAAGATTAATTGTGTCGCGTTTTTACTCTCGATGGTTGCAAATCGTCACCGAATTTTATTCAGTATGTCTCGTTTCTGGGTTTTCATTTTTTTATGGGAAATTCGATATGAGGCGTTTAAAAGGGAAAGCGATAATGGGTAGCGATTAGTGAAAATCATGACGGTAAATGGAGTTAAATCCGGAAGCAGGACCCGCGTCCCCTCCCGCGGTAACGGGGAATATAATTGTGAACCGCGACAGACGTATACACGGGGTTGGTGGCCGTGGCGGCTGCGAGAGACGGCAGGGGGCGAATAGCGAGTGACTCATCGTTGAGCCAGGCCAGGCCTCACGAGGCTGCAGGTCAGGAGAGGAAGACACTTTTAGCCCACATTTCTTCCTTGCCTCTCCATCCTCCTCCTCTTCGACGACCCAGCCTCTCTTCCTTTTATTTTTACTCCGTCCGTACTTATTCGCGGTTCCTCCCTTCCTGTATCGCCTATTCCTTCTTCCGCTTTTCCAGACGCGATTGTCTGACTTGATATTATTGAATTTCCTAAAATTATTATTGTCTCAAACAGCTTCTCAATGAAATATTTTGTATAGGCGATTTTTTGCGAAATCCTGGTTTCTTAAAAGACTTCCGGTGTTAAACGGTTCGTATGTGATATGGGTTGCATCCCCGCGTTTCTTAAGTCTGGAAGACTCTCAACACCCAAGAATGATAATGCAACCCTTGCGGGGCTTCGGGAACCACGCGAGCTCGGTTAAGGTTCCAGATTCCTCTTCCGGGGTTATTGAAAAACGCGATCGAACTGAAACTGCCTCCGCGGGCACTTAAGCGTTTCCCATCGCCGAAGGCGAACAGCATTTCCACCTCCATCGCAAAGATGTGGAAATGCATTTAGGTCTCATTTTTTGAGTGACACTGCAAATGTTTTATTTTATGTAAAAGTTAGTCTATTTATTCATTCACAGAATTAATAATTGCTTGACGAAAGATAGTTTAGTTAACTAAGCTGTTTGATTTTTTTCTTTGAAACGCAGTGGGGTCATGATTAAACTACGTAAACGAAAATCATAGCGTATGGAACGGACACCACCTGTCTCGATATTTTCAAAGTAACCCGATGCCCCTGGGACCAGTTCCCACGCCCCTGTTGCGTCTCGTTAGGCTTCGACTCTCGACGCCTAAAAATTAACCCCCCGTCCAAACCTGCCCAAGTCAAGCTTCGATATACCCATCATATTCCCAATTTTAAAGAAGTTTTAAAGAATTTTTCATTATAATATTCTATGACAATTTAATCATGTACAAAAGTACAACTTACTGTTGATATTAAGAAATAATTCTTAATTCTAATTATTACACATATTTAAAAATAATTCTTAATTCTAATTATTACTCANTCACAGAATTAATAATTGCTTGACGAAAGATAGTTTAGTTAACTAAGCTGTTTGATTTTTTTCTTTGAAACGCAGTGGGGTCATGATTAAACTACGTAAACGAAAATCATAGCGTATGGAACGGACACCACCTNAGCACGGTGTGGCAAGAGTGAGGCCGTTCACAAAGAGTAGAGATGTCGGCCTCACGTCGATGAGTAATTCTTTCGGCTGACTGGGTGTGTCCCCGGGCAATGATCGTCATTGCTGTTTCTATATCTGAACCAGTCCAGCATTTCTCGTTCGACACTTTCGGATCAGTCGTCATTTTCTTTGTTCTTCAAAACTCGTCTTTCGCCTAAAGATCTGCAAAGTTCTTGTTTCCTTTTATGTGTGATATCATCGATTACGAAGTGTTTAATTACACGCTCTCGATTCGAAAATGATTACTTGGAATTATGTCATTGCAAGGGGAAAAAATGAACACGATCGTACAGTTGTGTGAGAATCGGTTCCTCTACGTGTGTTATGAATTAGATATTGTACGAGATTGTGGGAACGTACGGTTTTGGTGGGAAAAGATTGGAGCAGCGGCAAACAAGGTGCAGGTACTTCCTAACGGTCCGGATCTCAGCCGTCTTTTATTTCCTTTCATGGGAACCAAGGACCCAGTCCTTTGTAATAAAAGGACCTCGGTAACTTTCCAACCGACTTCACGTTCTAAACCGAATTCATCAACGAATCCCTAACAAAATGAACCAGTAAATTGAATAATACATGTAATTAACTAGTGCAAACGATTGCCAAATGAAGCATTGTTTCAATAGAGTTCAAGAGTTATCATTATTCATTCACTTTTTTAATTATCCTCAGCTTCATTTCACCTAATAGTTAAATGAAGCTAAGAACAATTAAAAAAATACCTTTGTATTTTATCGAAGCAATATTTATTAATCAGAAATTGGAAGGATTAACTTTTCTTTTTTTTTAGGATTCCAATTCATGTTTTTACGTAACTATTATTGGTCTAACCCTGTGATAAGTCTGTCTTCGAGTCTGAAGCCCCAGAGGTATTATTGTCGAAAGGGTTGAGAACGGTCCCTTTGTATTTGTCCTTGGTCGCACGGGAGGCGTCTTAACGGTCAACGCACCAAGTTGCCCTTTATTTCACGCAGCAGTCCCTGCGGTGTTTGGTCGGTTGGCCAGGTACAGCATTCCACCAGTTGCACATTCGGGTGGCGCGCGAGCGCGCACCCTTCTCCGGGCGCGTACACACGCGCGAGGTGTATCGCGTTACGCGGCGCACATTCGCAGGAGCTTATGGAGCAGAATGCGGTGCAGTAAACACACCGGGGCGACGGCGAGTGGGGCACCATGAAGAAGAAGGGGCATTTCACGGTGGTGGTGTTGTCCGCCGTCCGCTGTTTGTGTACCCGAAGCGGAGCGTTTGTGCGTGCGCGCGCGTGCGTGCGTCAGTGACTCATGGTTTCATGAATGGAAACCTTTCGTCTTCTAGTCCTCGTGCACGGTGAATGGTCCACCGGAAACGGCTGGTTACACCCCGTTTCCGTTACACCGAACTGCGCAGCGCGATGAGGGAAAAACGGCCGGGCTGCGCCCAATGACGCTGACTGCCCGTCGTTAGGAATTTCGCGTCCGGGGTGCGAACGGGCACTTTGCCTTCAGAGGCATATGCAAAGTTCTCGGGATCGATGATTAGCCTTCTGAGATTTGTATTTACATACTTCATCTTTTATACAATTTGTTCCTTTCTTATAGTCAGAAAATAGAATTATTAAAAGACAAAATTAAAAATTTGCTCTCGCAGGCATATGCAAACTTCTCGGGATCAATAATTAGTCTTCTCAGATTTGTATTTACATACTTCATGTTTTATATAATTTGTTTGATCCTTTCTTCAAGTAAGAAGATAGAATTATAAAAGACAAAATTAAAAATTGAGAACAACAATTATAAACAAAAGGTAAATACAATTTGATCTCGTATTAAAAGTCCTGAATATTTCTTATTGAAAAAAAGGCAACTAGTTTCAGATTGATTAGCTAATTTTACATCTTCAGAAAAATCCAGCCGGGGATTGCGAAATGCGTATCATAACTGGTAATAAATTCTCGCAATCCTGTGTTGAAAATTGCGTAATAATCACCGTGCACGATCTTCGTTTTTTTTTTTTTCTATTCCGCGTAAAAGTCCTATTGAAAAGGTTTGACCATTATTAATAATTACACTTTAACAATTTCAATGGAAAAACGATTGAGTAATTGTTTTGTTTGAAAAGGAGTAGAATTAGCTTCTCTAATTCATAGGAGCGTGTCCGGTTCACGGAACGCGGTTCCTGTCGGTTAATTTTAATCATTCGGGGAAGCGGCTCTGGGGGAAGACGGCAAATAGAGCGAAGGCAACAAGTACGGATTTCCCAGAACCGCGGTATCGTTTTCGTGATCGCGGCAGGTGTCACGGCTTTTCGTCATTCTGCACACACTCACCTTCTGTTCCTAAAAAGAGTAACTTTTCATATTTTTAGATAACAGAAGATACGCACGATCATCTACTTGTTTTATATATTGAAAACAGCCAAAGCCATGCAAGGAGGAGTCGATGCTGTTTCAGCGTCTTCTTCAGGAATGCAATATTGAAAATATAATAATAATGAAACTTTGAGGCCTGAAATATTGTAGAAGTACTCGTGATTAGTTTTCTAATCTCGGAGAAGGGATGGTATCGCGTCTTACGGAACAAATTGCGGGGAACACGTCACGAGGGGGTGTGGGTGAAGTGTCGTTTTGAGAAACAACCCCGGACACGCGTCTGGAGGCGTCGATTAATCGGCAGTACACGCCACTAAACGACGATAAGCACCGAATCTTATCTGGCCACGCATGGGGGATCGGCGTAAAGTAGTTTAGGTAAGCGTCGAGCGAGACGCCGGGGGGTGCGCAGCGCGCCGGCGGCCCCCAGCTACCGTTCATTGCACGTTACACGCGCGCGTAGACCCGCGAGCTGGCATCTGCTATGAGTCACGGGTGACGAATGGTCGTCGGAGAAAGCGAAAGAAAATCGGTAGAGAGAGGCGGGAAGGGGGAACCGAGCGAGAGAAGGGAGCGTTATAGATAAACGGAGAAAAATGAGGTTGAGGCTGAGACAAGGGGGACGCGAGATCTCGGACAGGAAGCTGTATGATCTCCGTCGTAATTATCTGATTTAGAACGAATCTAATAAAGAAGTTCAATATTCTCGTTGTAAATAAACAATTAGCGCACTTGTACTTATTTTTTATATAACGATACATTAATACTTCTTACAATTAAGTTTTTTCATATTCTATATCTTCATTTACTCATTAGAAAAATTTGGATAAACATAACTACATGAGGGAGGATGACTTGATATAAAAAAGAATTATTCTCTTACGCCTCGAAACTTTCCGCGGATTCTCGCGGACGACGCTGAAACAGCATCGACTCCGTATTTTCATACTAGACATCGCGAAGTCCTCGTGTATCCGCACGTGCACACGCAGCGGTTCTCACACTATCTTCGTGCCGGCCGCTGTCGTCTTCTTCCAGCTGCGCGAGAACGAACGGACGGACTCGCTTCGTCGTGACTCATTGGCGATACGATAGCGTCCCCCGGGTTACGTAACCGAATCGCCTGTTTGGGTTTCACGGCTGGTTTTGTTCTGCCCGTTTACGACTACGTACGTTACGTTACTCCGAGCTGGTGCTCTCCGCTCGTAAATCGCCTCCTAGATATCCCGGATGACGTACCGGCGTCGATGACCCTCGCCTCGCGTTTCTTTACCAGGAAAAAATCGTAGGAATTGAGATTCAATAAAGACCGTTCGCTCAATGGAACTTCGTTCCCTCCACAAATTGAATCTTCCATTACATATATTATTCCACAAGCAAAATTTGTTTCTTTATTTTAAGAATACTTATTAAAAAAATGTGCTGACGAATCAATTTTTTGTTTGCAGAGGAAGCTCGAAAAGCTGGTAGCAGCGTGTTAGTGCATTGCCAGGCAGGAGTATCGCGCAGTGCGACGATCGCGATCGCGTACATAATGCGGCACAAGGGTCTGACCATGGTGGAAGCCTACAAACTGGTGAAAAACGCGCGACCGATCATCAGTCCGAACCTGAACTTCATGGGACAATTGCTGGAGCTCGAACAGGGTCTGAGAGCGTCCGGTGGCGTGGCCCCGGCCCCCGAGGAACCGAAGAACTGCCATCAGTGTCGCTGGTCCCACCAGCAGAATAGCGAAGAAGTCACTTCCGGATGCAGCGTCTGAGCCGATGCCAACCGGCGGGACCACCGGTGTCCCTCGTTTCGGGACACTGGGCTCCACTGCGAAAAGCCAGAGATAGAGCGACGGAGAGAAGAGAGAAAGAGTGGCGGAGGAGAGAGCAATTCGTCTCGACGAATCGCGCGAGATGCTGTCGACGGAGACAAAATCGCGCGCTCTTGCAAACATATCCTACGAGTGATAATAAGAGAACAAGTTCTTCCTGTTTCACGCGCGGCGCGAAGAACTCGGATTTCTACCCCCTTCAAAGCTACCACGTGCCTTGGCGTTCGGCCGTAGAAACGGGAAAGGCTGACTTACAAAAAACTATACATGCATTCATAGGCAGGAGGGAAAGGAGGAAGCTCTTCGCGGAGGAAGTCGCGAAGAACGGATACGATATGGTGTACTTACGCGACGGTGTTCCGTAGTTGAATCGGTACCAAAACGTGTAAGACGCGCGTTTGTCCTCTTCATTTTGCGGCGACAAGTTACGTGTACTCATACTATGTTCCGTTTTCCTTCAAAAGATATAAACGAGTCGAGTTCTTGTTCTTTCTCGTTTTTATGACGCTTTCGTTCGTTGCACGTACGAAATTGATTTTTGATAGTTGCGAGAACGGTCGGCTCAGACTCTTGGAGGTCTGATCGAATCGACTGGATTCACTCAATACGAAAATCAGTATGTAAATAATAACGCTGTTAGAGAATGATTTTTATTTATTTGAGAACGCCGTTTTCGGTAACGCGCACGAAGGAATTGCGGCCGGAATTCGTTTCGCCGAGCGAAATAAGCGCGCGCAGCGAATGAGACGACGGATTGAAAAGAAAATTATGGATGAATGAGTGTACGTCAATTGAGATCAATATTTACTATGTTTGCGTTTTTTGCCTATTTGTATCTCTGTATTCGTAATAATATTACATTACCCAATAGCAAGTGGTTTATATTTGATAAAGAAAAAACAACATAATGTTAATATATCGTTGGATAATCGGTCGACGAATTAGCTTAACCACGAGCTCCGTAGCATTTAAGGATCTAGTTGAGGTCCAACCATCGTGATCTAGTCGTTTCTTGGGATGTAATTAATTAATCGACGATAAATACATATACAAGTTGTGAAAGAGAGAGCGAGAATGAGGGAGAGAATTTAAAAAAGAAAACACACACACATCCCCGCCAAGTGATTAGGTGTAATAATGTGAGTCGACAAACTCGAGGGACGTTCATTTCGAAAATCCAATTCTAACTCAAAGCTTCTCTTTTTTTGCTGACTGACACAGGATTTATTTTTTTATACAAATCACCAAATTTTATATCTATGAATAAATATATATGAATATTCTCAGTAATAAAGATCGGACGTTGAGTTTAAATAAAGAATTGGCTTCGTTATCAGACTTGACTGCGCAATCTTTGTCACCGCGTTTATCTCAGGTTATTATTTTGCAACGTTTCGCTGATAATCCGACTTGGGTGACGAAAGTGGAACGAAAATTGTTCGAGATGAACGGGGGTGAGAGTCTGATCTGTGTCAACGGCGGGGAAAAGTATTACGTTAAGCGGGAAAGCGTAGTCCGTTTCCACGCTTAAATTCGCTCGAAATCGCATGTACCTCGAGAAGCTTGCAAAAAATCGACTTCTGTCTTTTCGGACCGTGACCATCGCTACGAAATACCTCGAGCAAAATGGCCTAAAAGAACGGACGTTGATCGTTTAAACTTAAAGAAAAAAAAGAAAGAAGAAATCGACAATCGTCGCTGTCGAATCAAATCGAGCAGCTGTTCAAAAGAAAAAAGAAAAAAGAGGAAAATTCCTTGCACCGTTGCCTTTCTACTTTAGAGAGAGACTCATACTGTTGACAATAAAGAAATGAAAAGCTCGACGCGCGAGAAGCTGTCTTTGCGTGGGAGTGGACGGAATAACAAGTTCACGACGTATATAGGCGTAACGTGTACAGAATTATCGTTGTATAGGATTAAACGAGGCAAGTTCCTTCTTCAGATTCTGTTCAATTCTCTCGGATGGGAAACGGTACATATCAAACAGACGTCGCCTTCTTTTTTTTGTTTCCCCTTTCTTTCTTTCTTTTTTTTTTCTCTTCTCCGTAGATTCGCGAAGAACGTCACGTTCGAATGGGAACAAATCTCCTGTCGTTCGCGTCTCCTATAAATATAAGTCGGGCATCGTGACGCTTCGCATAGACATTGTAAAAAGTGTTTCTTAGCGAATAGTGTTGTAAATAAATATTGCTGAGCGTAAACGGTGTGGACGAGGAAAGGGGGGAAACCGATGATATCTAATTTTAGAGAGAACTAATGAGCGGGGAGGGCTCTATTTCCTTTAGGGTTTAGAGACAAGCTGGGAACCATGAGCGTAGTAAGTACCTGTTGCGTCGTGTCGGGATGTAGTACGACGTACGACGATACATGCATTGTAATGCGGCGTTTAAACCGGATTTTGTGGAACAATTCTGTGTAACAATATAAATTGTACGTCGACCTGCGATAAATGGTACTTCGTGCAGCGATCAAACACACACGGGGCGTTTAATATGCAACGATTTTAATAACTGTATAGCTAACGGTTCAACAAGTTCCTAAGGATGCTGCTCCTATTTAGAACACTTCGTCGCGATTAGTCTGCCGACTTTTGATGCCTTTAATTCTTCTACTTTATTTATCTATCATCGTGACCTTAAAAAATAGTAATGGAATATGCGAACATTGTGAAAATCTGCAGACTAATCGCGGTTTATCGCGGATCGATTGTACTTGGTTGCTGACCCTCCGCATCGGTATGCACTTGATAAGGTTTGCGTACATACACACACAGAAACACACACACACCTTGGATGGCTAAATAGATGCACCGAGCTGATTGACAATTATTTTTTTTTTTGCGGAACCGTTGCCGTTCATAGGTCGGACATTAGTTTTTCGTCTCTTCGATGTACAGTTAAATGTAAATGCGACTTGCATATACCGAGGACAATTATATTGTGTCATATCAAAATTGAATTATTTTATGAATAAAAGTATAAACCGCAACACTCCGTTCTCTTTCTTCTCCCAACATGTTCCAAAAATAATTAGCTGTATTTAGTACTTATTAATAGTCGATGTTTGCAGAGGTGTGCAAGAGGGGAAGGGAAGGTTCAGCATAAATAAGAAACGATTATTATAAGAAAATGTTTATTTAGACAGAAAATATGGAATTTCGAATATAATAAAGTTTCCAAATTCTGGTGATAGAATCGGTGAAGCGTCTTAGACCGAGCATACGACAGATATATTTTTCCTACTGACGACACGTTTGTGGAAGTGAAAGACGTAAATAAAAATAATAATAATAATAAGTGTCACCGAAGTCGAGTACCGCCGTGAGAAATACCGCGAGAACTGAAATTGAATTACGCGTGGACGTGCGTTCTAAGCAACGCATCGCGACGATTAAAAATATGATTGTGCATACGATGAAGTTTACGTGTTATACAAATTCGATCTCCGTTTTACTTTCTCTCGACACCTGTTTCTCGCTCACATGCACATTATACATATAATAACGTTCAACTCGCACTCTTCAGTCTCCTGCTTTCGAAATTTCTCTAAAGATTACGCGTTTCGCTGTAAGTAGTAATTAGGTTTTAACTAGAAGTAAATAGCAATTATAATAATAGTATTATTATTATTATTATTAATAGTTGTAGTAGTAATAATAGTAGTAGTAGTTGTTGTTGTTTTCTTTCTTAGGGCTCATGCAGAATTATGCAGGGCTTTCCGTCAATTATCGGGAAAGCACCCTCCTATTATGTTTCTTGAAATGCGAGATATCTGCCTGTTCGTTCGAATTAAATGCAAAAAGTTGGATAGATATAGAATTGCTCGATTTGTGCTGTTCCTATTCACACGTCCCCGCGCGGAACATCGATTCTTTTAACAAATTCGCACTTATGCCGTTGTACTAACGTCGCGCGAACGGCTCGTCGCCTAACGTAGCGAAGATCTCGTTCGCGGGTAGAAAAATCCTAACGCGGAATTGTACGTATACCTACAGATAGATTTCATTCGTAATCGGTATATAAAACGGACAACGTACAGTTCCCGAGCTTCTTTAGTTCACGCATATACATATATATATACCAGCCAATCGTTTACTTTGCCACGTTCTCTCTTGTTAAACAACAATGATCTAACAAACTGTAGCACCGCTTAATTCCGGAAAAAGTGCGCGAGGAAAAGAAGGAACGTACCTTATCGCCTTTATGCGAAAAAAAACCATTGCCGAGTTCGTAAAAACAAGGTTGACCTCTGTTCTCTGCCTTCGCGTAATTAAATCATTTAACGTATGAATGTTACTTACATACGATTTATTATTCTTAATGGAAACGTTGTGCGATTCCCTGTATGTAAAATGTCGATTCATAACAAACTTTGCTTCCGAAATGTAAATCAAGTACAGAGAAGTTAATGCCGATCTGCGCATAAATACTTTATCCAGCAGACCCTGTATCTGAAATCATTCTTACACAAAGTATTGGATAAAATCTGATATTACAGGCTCGGCTGACAGGGTTGTTACGAATCCGTCAACCGTTTTATTCTTTCCCACTACGTAAGAAAAACCCGCGCAGACGAAGCTCTACAAGTGAAGCGGATAAATTGTAACGTTATTCATTTGTACTCGACGACCTACTGCTTATCGCGTGAAAGAAAAGAGAGAAAAAAAAATTATGACAGCCGGTTGGATTATATACTCGTATATGTATATATATANAGACTGTAGCACCGCTTAATTCCGGAAAAAGTGCGCGAGGAAAAGAAGGAACGTACCTTATCGCCTTTATGCGAAAAAAACCATTGCCGAGTTCGTAAAAACAAGGATGACCTCTGTTCTCTGCCTTCGCGTAATTAAATCATTTAACGTATGAATGTTACTTACATACGATTTATTATTCTTAATGGAAACGTTGTGCGATTCCCTGTATGTAAAATGTCGATTCATAACAAACTTTGCTTCCGAAATGTAAATCAAATACAGAGAAGTTAATGCCGATCTGCGCATAAATACTTATCCAGTAGATTCTGTATCTGAAATCATTCTTACACAAAGCATTGGATAAAATCTGATATTACAGGCTCGGCTGACAGGGTTGTTACGAATCCGTCAACCGTTTTATTCTTTCCCACTACGTAAGAAAAACCCGAGCAGACGAAGCTCTACAAGTGAAGCGGATAAATTGTAACGTTATTCATTTGTACTCGACGATCTACTGCTTATCGCGTAAAAGAAAAGAGAGAAAAGAAAATTATGACAGCCGGTTGGATTATATACTCGTATATGTATATATATAATATATATATATATATATCTATAGTGCGTAACTTACCCTGATTCTCTTGCAGCGTAAATCATTTAACAGGTAATCATTTGTTTTTCTTTTTGTTTAAAATCGCTTCGCTAATTCTTTCGGCTATTATTAACAAGTAAATTCACAATTACTTACAAACTATCAATATATGTATATACATATATACCTATAGATGTATATAGATATATGTATAAATTCATTTTGAATCGCTGATCGCCGATTCTCGTTCTCTGTGATCGATCGTAGGATTGGCGGACCAGACGCCGTGGCTCAAAAAAGAAAGTTAATTACTCGCCAGGGCAGCCATCGCGTGGATCAATGCCGCGTTCTCCTCGCGGAGCCGGTCCCGTTCTATGGTCATCTCGTGCTGCTGCTGGAGCAGCCTGGCCTCGAGAGCCATTATCTTGTGGTCTCGTTCCTCCAACAGAGACAGTAGCCTCCTATTCTCCTCTTGCGCTCGTTCTATCAACTGGAATCACGCCAACAAACCAAATTACTCGATCTGTAAATTAACAATGAATTCAGTATTATATTTTGAGATCGAGAATTAAATACTTCGTGCGGATTGTCTCCCGTTGGCGTGGGCAGTCTTGGCTGACTCGCAGCGTTCACCGACGCCTGCGGCTCATGGTTCCCATGGTCCGATTGATTGACACCGTCGGATTGATTCAACGAATCGAACTCTTCGTCGTCTGCCTCCAAATCGGAGTGGCTAAAAAGTAAACGGTCAGTTTTCTTGTATTAGTGAATGCTCGTGGCGCGCACCAGTTCGGACTGCCTATGATATTGTATTAGGCACGACCCTTAACAGACAAAGATGTACCAATGGTTTCAATTTGTATGTATTCTCGAATCGATTCACGTATTTGTCAATTATCCTTGCGCTTTAGTGTGAAGTATGATAAAGTCGGTGTGAGGTCGAGAGATCGAGTCTAGATCGTCTAGATCGTCGTATTCATAGAAAAAAAGGTGTATACAAAGGGACTTACGGTACTCGTTACATTACGCAGGCTCGTATTTAAAAGAATTTCTACTAGCTCTACCGTACTTCGTACAGGTCGTGCCTAATTGTACATTTGTCACGTACAGTAGCACTTACCAACTGTGCCTATTTATACATGACCTGTAGGAAGTACGGTAATGCCTAAAAAGCAGTAGCAGTTTATTACAAATAACTACGAAAATTTTCACTAAAGCACTATATAATATATATGATATATAATATAATAATATATATATGTAATATATTATGCATATATGCATATACATATATATGTATATATACGTATATGAATTTACTACCGTAATATAAAATATCTCAATGTTTTATACCTTTTGTTTCGCCTTTGCGTAAACATTTTTGCTGTCCGTTCCTGAAACATGCGTCAGTTTGACATACATTCAATAATTCCTCCTTCTGTCGGTCGACTTTTCTCGACTCGCGCGTTTCACAATTAACAGAACGATAATGATAACAAAACAATTTTCGCTCTCTCTCTTTTTCTTTTTAAATGAAAAAATATAAGGAGTAAAAATCACGCGGACTTACTTCGATGAGTTCATGATCAAGGAACTCATTGTGATGTGTGTTGTGTTTTGTTTCAAGACAAGTGCCACTAAGATCTTCCTCATCTTCGCCTGTACTACCTCCTGTACTCTGTAGAATTAAGTGGCTAACGAAATTACATTGCGGGGTAACACGAGGGCTTGTACACAAACACGTTTACCGATACTCGCTTAGAACGGTCGCGGCGAACGCGATTTTCAACAACATTCAAAAGAGCAACGCGACTCATTCCGAAGAAGAAGCGGTTATTTGATCAGAGCGAAGTGCAATACTACTTTTGTCAGACATTCCGTGTTCTAAAACTCGTCGAAAAGGTAAGGCGCTCTTCGATAGGAAAAAATGCACACGTTCAAGATAACAACTGAAATATTAATTTGTATAAATACTGATTAAGAGATGAAGAGACTAATGTTAAAAACAAAAATATTTCTAGATTCGTCATGCAGAATACAGAGAACGGCTAAGTAGATTGAATATTGATATAAGGTAGAGAGATCCTCGGCTCGGAATCCGGGTATAATTGCCGCGGTGAGTCATTAAGATTTTGGGAACCTTTAACGTGACTGGAAAACAGCGACAAACCTCCGTCGATGGCAAATGTACTACTCCGGTACTTCGTCGTTTTTCTCGAAGTTTCCGCCGGTCCCGCTGCTGCTTTCCCTTGTTTATGTGCGTTGGCCTGTGCAAACAGGAGACGACACTAAACACACTAGAACCAGAATCCATGAATTTGTTAAGGAGTCGCCCGCGACAACTACCTCTGGATCTACTAAGTGAGTGCGGTTCAATGCTTATGGCGAACTCATATAAGTAACTCATCACTGGGTACATCTCGACTAAAGCAGCGGCGACGGTGTTACTGTTTACTCACCGGCCGGTCACCCGTTTGTCCTGCTTCCTCATTATAGGCTTGTTCTGTTGACTCTCATGATCAGGGGGAAGTACACTGTTCGAACTCGTGTCGCACACACCTTGAGACTCTTCCACATTTTGTCCACTTTCTGCAAACACATAAAATTACAATTTTAATAAAATAATTAATGCAAATCAGAAGTAATTTGTAGAAAACCAGGAGAGATAATGTATATTACTTTGAAAACTGATAGCAGCGGAATCTCCGGTTCTAGGTGGATTGACCCGCGCCCTAGCAGTCCTGATCCTGGATCTCCTGGACGTCAGTTCGAAGTCATTATCAAAATCCTCCTGGCTGACGGNCTAATGAAACAAGAGAAATAATGTATGTTACTTTGAAAACTGATAGCAGCGGAATCTCCGGTTCTAGGTGGATTGACCCGCGCCCTAGCAGTCCTGATCCTGGACCTCCTGGACGTCAGTTCGAAGTCATTATCAAAATCCTCCTGGCTGACGGAGCTGGACGCCATGCCGGTGATATCGCTGTATGATAACACGAATACAATCAATTCCGTTCGCGGACGGGTGCTAATCAAAACTATGCGATAACGATATCAATAACAGTAATAATAATAATAATAATAATGACAACTACAATACATTCAAATAAAAATGGGTTC
>SMSR01016117.1:40212-53782 GCA_019453355.1 Ceratina japonica | reverse complement strand
GTGCGATAACGATATCAATAACAGTAATAATAATAATAATAATAATAACAATAATAATAATAATGACAACTACAATACATTCAAATAAAAATGGGTTCTTACAAAAAATACCTGGACATCTGAACAAAGGGGTAGACGGATAGTAGGTGCGACGGACCAGCGGTAGACTTGCAGGCCGAGAAAAAGCGAGTGCTCGATTAGGTTTGTCTAGAAGGGGAAAGTCACAAAGCATGGAACACCGCTTTCCGACTACTACGGGCAGACAGAATGCGTGCGCGCAATAAAAATGACACAACGGAACACGAACGGAGAAAAGAAAGAGCGATTCTTTTGGGTATTAGTCACCTGTCGAGGTGAGCGGTCTTCACCTAGTTCCAATGCCAATGCCGTGACTCACTACCAACCTATGTGCGATTGACAGCTGTCAACCGTCGGGACATCCATAAACACGTATGGCCCCGCACAATTACATGGTTCAAAGATAGATGGGTATATCGATCGTGCCGTGCACGATGCCCCCGTGCACCTTGACTAAGGTTCAATTTACAACGGCGCCTGCCTCTCTCCTCTCCTCTTCGTCGCAACGATGTCACTAAGCAAGGTGGAAACGCGAGAGATCACTAGAGCTCTGCCGCAAATGCGCGGGCGCGCTTGATAAGGCCGCGAAGGTCACGGAGGTCTTCAGGTCGTCGCTTCATTTTCTAGCATGTTCTTCCATGAATCACCTTGAATTTAATGTTCAACAAAGTTGAGGCAACTGCCCTCGAGTATTTCTTTCTAAGTATGAGCGTATGAGCGATACTGAGAATGACTATAATGTTGAGAGATTCATTCGGAGCTCCTCGTAAAGCGCGGTTCCATTTATTAGAGCAAATCTATACAAACTTACGATTCTTTATTTAAGATAACAATCGACAGGATTAAATCAACTTTTTACAATCTCTCGTTTTTTCACGCGCTCACATCCTCGCATTCTATATCTTTTTCATATACATACATAAGTGGTACCATCAAAGAATTCGAAAGTTTTGCTGCTCTTAGAGTGAAATGAAGTTATTAAAATAATCGGAGACTCGACTCTCCGGCGATTTATCTCTTCGACCCGCTTTTCGATCGTAATGAAAACGACGCGTAAATCATCTTTCGAAAAGTAAGGGTATCCATTAATATAAAACCATTATTTAGTAGAGAATATGTGATATTATGTTCATCGAACAACAAATACGACTTAAATAATAATATATACATTTAAACCGATCGATAGAAAACTCGATCGTAAGTTACATCGCATTTCATGATTCTTAATATTTAGCAGAGCGAAATCACCGCCGAGTTTATATGATCCTTATTATTGTATAATGACCATTGAATCACTGGCCTCACTGACCAACTCCGCTTCATTCCTGTATTGGCGAAATGAACAAT
This sequence comes from Ceratina japonica, assembly GCA_019453355.1. Lineage (NCBI taxonomy): Eukaryota > Metazoa > Arthropoda > Insecta > Hymenoptera > Apidae > Ceratina > Ceratina japonica. Next base: position 52,357 of record SMSR01016117.1, on the reverse strand, counting down.
TTAAATCGACAATTACATGATTCCCCAATGTTAATTATGCCACGAATATGTTCCAATTAATAACTAATATCAAATTAAGAACAATTTAAAATACAGCTTAAACGAAGTACATAAAAACTACTTATTCAGCCAATATTTATTTAGCACTCCCATATGTAATTTCTACTCAAACAAGTCTAACTTCGAATGAGCTGGGTAATTAACCGATTACTAAATTAAGCTATTACGCATTAAAATCTAATGAATAGAAAATATTCGACATAAGAAAATCTTAGATCTCTTTTGATAATGTTTTCTATTCACTTAAATGCATACTTCCATTTCGCCAATTAAACACTTGATTAAAAAAATATTAGATCATAACAAAATGTTTGTTTAGCATCCTATTAACTGGCCGAAAATGAAGCAAATTCCTATGTATAGTCCAACGAGACCGTTGAAGGCATGTTTCCACAGTCCGAACGTGTCGCTGTTCGCACATTTACGAAAACAGAATTTCGAGATCGTCGGCGTCGGAGAACGAGAAATCTGGCGAATCAGGAGATCTGGTGTAATCCGTCAGATCGTTCCCCGAGTCGTCGCCGTCAGCCACGTCATCATCGTCGTCGTCATCGTCGTCGTCGTCATCGTCATCGTCGTCATCATCGTTTATCTCAAGATCGTTCCGCTCATTATCATCGCCGTTATCTCCTGCCGTTGTATCAGGATTATCTGCATCTATTTCAAAATTAATTGTTTATTACAAATGAATATAGTTTAATCGTTGTTAGATGCTTCGTAAAATTGCAATCATGCCACAAAGTAAGTAAAAGAGACTCTTTATAAATTAAGTAAAATCTTCTAATATAATTTTTTATACTAACCATCTACGTTATTATCATCGGAACCAGTATTCGACCCATCATCATCGCTCGCGTCGAGATCATCTTCATCATCGTCTTCATCTGATTCGTCCTTATCATCTTTCCTTCTTCCAACGTCGTACAGTCTGACGCTCGACTCGTGAATATCATTGAATTCGTTCAGATTCTCAACTACAGCTATCTGTGTGTCGAATTTGTTACAAGCCAGTCCGTAAACTCCTCTTCGAACATCATAGGTAGCTGCAATCATTTAATCATTCATCAAATGTTTCCATTTCTCATGATTATCATATATATTCATATATGTTTCCATTTATAATAATATAATCGATGTTCCTTACCAATATTACTATAATCCAAAGCATCTAACGTTTTGAATGATGTAATACAGTTTGATTCGTCTGCGTTTTCAATATCCGACGACACGGCGTAGATAATGTTGTTAACAGGAGAGAAGATTATTTCCATTTGATCAAGAGTTGGTACTGTCTTTAGCAAATGGAAAGTTCTCAAGTCCCAAACTTCTGTGTTCGATACTACTTCTGTACCTGTTTTACAAAATTATTTAACATTAAACATATGTGCACACATACCCGGCGTCGTAATCAACTACGTAATAATGGTAAATTATAGCAATACCATTGGGGTGGAAAACTCCGTTGAGCGTTTGGTTCAATTTATCGAATTTATGAATTTGTTTGCCTGAATTCACATCCCATAAAATTCCGTCACTTAAAACCAATTCATCGTTCATACTGAAAGTAGCACGATTTTGCGTGTATCGATTTGAAATCGTAGGAGCCAGCCTGGTTAACAATTGGCCGGTAGGTATATCATAAATCTAAACAAACATTCATGTAATTAATTAATATATCTTACAGCAAAGAAAGTAATTAAAATAAGGAGATCGATGATACCGTTGCGATTTCGCCTTGTGTTCCAATAATCCTGTCCTGAAGTTTTCCAAATTCAACGTGATCCTCATTTTCTAAAGACAATTTTAAATCGAAGAACGTCCCTATACTCCAGAGTGCAGACATAGGACTCCTCCACGGTGTGGTAGTTAATAATAAGTTTCCCCGTTGATTGCATTCCATGTGACAGATATAAGACTCGTGACAAGAATAGGTCGCTTCTTCTAATCCCGTGTGTATATTGTACATTTTCACTTCCCCCGCGTAAGTACCCAACATTAGATATTGCTGACAAGGCTGGAAGAACATAAAAATTTATTATATTACAAGAGCACGGATCAACTCAATTATACATGTTATTATATACATTATATATTAACTATATGTAATAATTAGATGTCTTAGGAAAAGAAACGTACCGAAAAAATACAACAAGTGAAAGCTTCAACGTCTGTGGGTCGGAAAGTTTTTACAGGACAAAATCGGCTATAAATAAGTCTTCTATCCAGTCTTCTGCCATCAATACCCATTGATCTTCTAGCCAATCTTACCGTTACATTGGTTGGTGTTGAATTCTTTGTACACGGATCAGGACATTTATGAGGTCTAAAATCACAAATATAATATTATATATTATTATTACATATAAGTATTAATTAGAGGGTAAATGGAATACGAATACGTACTCGAATAGATTGAATTGTGGACAAGTGACCATCGGATTTTTACACAAAGCGTGTTGATTAGTTAAATATTCCGTTATGATGGAATCCAGGGTTATAGACGGACTTGACGTAGCTATACCAAGTCCTCCGACTCCAGGATCTCTTGAAATTTGTTTTTGTAGCGATCGATACGACGCAGAATGACAATTCATTTGATTGACTAGAGCCTGCTTATCGGCTTGAATTTTCCTGAAGTTATTAAACGTACCTCTTTAAGTTATCAATACTTTTCTAATAACAAATAGTACCATTATTAAGTTTATAACTTACTTTTGGTTAATTTGTACTTTAATTGGTTGAGTTGTGCTAGTTGGAACAGTACTTTGATTGAGGCAGTCGGAAAGCTTCAAGCGGACGCTAGTTGGGGTGCTTAATGACGATGAACTGGAACTGGTATTCGAATGAGATATGAACCTAAAGGATGAGGTGGGAGTCGTATTGTTACGGGGAGTGACTTCTCTTGGAGCACATCTGGTCGTGCTGTACAAATTCACCGTTGGACCAGGAGAAAATCCATTTCTCGTCTAAGAAAAATTCGTACATAGTGAATTGACAGATTTTCCTTTGAATTATTATTTAAAGAATTTGGGAACAATCGAATTGTATAACTCACTGTTGTAACTGCAGGACTGCGATAAGTGAACGGCTGATATGTGCCTATCGGTTTCATTATAGCAGAAGAATCTAAATTCGCTTCCCTGTGAAGGGTTGACGCAGTGTCTGTTAAACCTTTCGACATTAAATGCTGGTATATCAACTGATTCAATTGATGTTCATTGTACTGTATTCTTGTCTGTGCTACAACGTTCGCCTGTAGAATTTTTAATCATCATTGTTCAAAGAAATAAGGTGAAACAAAATATGTCATAATTAGAATTGAATTAAATAATAGAATAATTCTTACACGATGTAAGCTGGCTAAAGAAATTTCGTATTCCGCCCCAGTGGGTTTCGCTTCCCCGGAAACTCTGCCCATTAATTCCAAAGCATACTTTTGAAACATTACATGCTCTTGTCTCTTTTCTTGAAGTATTGGATCTTTCATAAGAGCCTGAATTTGTCCATCGGTGAACATCGGTAGTTTGCTAATTATTTGTCTGACTTTTTCGCTCCGTGCCAATCCTGCTAATGCGCGACAAGCCAATGCCCTTATACTGTCAGCATCCGTGATAGGAGTTTTTACCATCATTAATTGCAACAAGACCTGCAAACAAAATTGAACAACATGAATAGTAAACATATAAAATGAATGCAATTATTTCAAGGAAGTATAGATAATTACCATTATTCCATTATTCGACCTGACACTTCCCCAAATTTTTTGTATCAATTCCTCGCTGTTGTTATTCGCTTTCTTCTTGGCAGAACCTGTTACTGAGTATCGTGCTACATTACCACCAATCTGCAATAAAAAAACAAATAATAATTTCACATTTTCTTATATTATTTTCTTTATATAAACGATTATTAAACTATAAACTTACTCTATTTATTGGAGCGCATACACAGTTGATTACAGCTCTCAACGCAGCTCTCTGTACATCGGGATCTGCGATGATCTCGCATTCCGCCGCAGCTAAGAGCAAGTTGATCGCCATCGTCATGGACATATCTGGCATGTCGACTCTTTCGCAAAGCAGCAGCATCACTTTTGGCACTATGGAACAAATAGCTATTACATCTAAGCAAGACCGGACCGTCTCCGCGCTCGAGGTGGTGTGAACTCGGCCACTGTAATTCCATTCCCTAGCAAATGCAATAATCTGAAGGAGGAGCGTGATTCCCCCGAGACGATATAACTCTTCTACTGGCGGCCACGCTGCCCTTACAGACATTAATTCCTGAAGCACTTCCACCTGTAGCGAAGATATACCTCGTTAATTCTAAAATATTTTATTACTTTTTATAAACTTTTCATGAATGTACATTACCTTCGCTTGAACTTCGTCGCTGCTCAATTTAACAGCTTTATAAGGTGGTAGTGATGGCTGCCAAGTGTCACGCTCTGCTCTAACGTTTTCAGCTCTTTGTAATTGTTCCGCTTTAAGATGTAAATGAGCCTCCATGTATCGTTTCAAAGCTACCGCGACATGCCTAACTATCTGCCTAGAAGCACATTCTTCGTCGTCGTTCAGTGCAGGTTCTTCCTCGATGTTCAAAATTGGCAATGTGGAAATCTTGGGAAGAAAAAACATTGATAATTGAATTAGTTATACTTTGATACAGGATTAATTATTTCTGCGGTTAAGAATGACACGTACAACGTTAAAAAGTTTTCTAAGTCCATCCTGCGCATCGAATTCTTCGAGTATCACTTTAAATGGGAAAGAAAATCCGAAAAACATAGTTGCGTGGCATCTTCCAGAATCGTGGCTTCGCTCCAGAAGCCACAACGCGTAGGTGACGAGGTCGGAGATCACGTGCTTTGGCAGTAGACATACTCTCTCCATCGCGTCCTCGCAGTACGCTAAATAATATAAACAAATCGAGACGCCAGTGGCCGCGACACTGGGTCTTGGAACATCCAACAATTTCTGTAAGCCGCCGACGTTGAGGAATTCGATAGAGAACTTTTTATGACAAAGGAGGGAGGCTAAATATTTCAAAGCCTCGAAGGCTAAGCGACTGTCCTTGGTTTCTCTAACATTGATATACTTCAGGATTAACTCTAAAGCGTTCTGTTCGAATACGTGGCCTAAGAACTCTTGATATTCACCCATCGGCGTGAGGTATCTGCCAAAGTACAATGAAATTAATATACTTTGTTACTGATACCTCGTAACGGTGAAACGCGGAGATTGTCTCACCTTAATATTAACATTTGCCTTGTAGCCAACGTTGGAGGATGTATTTGTACATTTCCTATAACGTACGATTCCATCTCCGCCCATGAAGAATTAGAATTACCCTCGAACAATGCAGCCGGTGTAATGGAACTTTGCATCGATGACGTTGAATTTTTCTGCAAATTGCATCGTGCTGAGGAGGCGTTCACTGACCTGTTGAGACTGTTTTGTGCCTTTGATGGTGTCGCTTGAGTACTTAAATTAGGATTCTTTGGCACAGCCAGAGGCGGAGACATTATCTCTGGGTATATGTTATCATTTTTTATAGGAGTCTCACATCCTGCGTCGCTTTTCTTTCTCTTGGGCAAGGGAGCTGAGTCTTCAGAAGAATCGGCACAGTCTTCTTCTCCTTCAGAAAAATAATTACTACCATTTGGACTTTTAAGAATCCCGTTTTCTTTTCGCTTTTCTCTCACCTATAAACGAAACGTTCATTAGATTTTAACCGTATGTATATTAAATATTCGTCTTACTTTTCTTTTTCCAGGCACTCCTTTGTTTTCTGCATCTCCTCCGCTATTTCTATCCTGACCAAAATGTGCAAACGGCCTATTATTGGCGGCGAGCTGCCTATCTTCTTGGGCTTTCTCTTGCAATTTATGAAGCCTTTGTAACATTAAAGGCACCATTTTCCCGTTCTGTTCTCTAAATCCTGTGAGAAATAAATAAATAAATAGTTCCCTTCTCTATGTTTTTGAAACAAAATAATAAATATGAAGAAGGTATGAACCTGTCGCGATCTCTTGAACTTCCATTGCAGCTGCTACGAGTCCAGTTGCATAACTTTGCAAAGGTTCTATGCTTTTCTCTGCCCAAGAAAACAAACGATGAATAAGCGCTTCCATATCTGGTTGGAACACTGCAGAAGTTTCTAACCCCGGAAGAATGTCGAGCATTAGACGACAAGCTGCGATATTGAGTTTTCTAACATCACGACCTGTGATACCCCCACGAGACCAGTAAGTGTCTCTCAAGTAATCATTTATAAGCTGTTGAACAGATAACATCACATGACACAATATTAATTCATAATGCTTATTTTTATTGAAGTTGATCATTACTAGACTTACCTTGGTCATAAAATTATCTTTTCTAAATAGAACTTTCAATATGTGTCCAAAATTGCATTCTGGATCTGTGCGCGACGGATGTCTTTCATCAAATGGGTCTGGATCCATTTTCAAATAATTTTCAGTTTCTAATTCTATTATTTCTGCCAGTCTTTGAAGGGTTGGAACTGGATCGTACGTGGACGAACCATGTTCCTCTTCCCATTGCCTGAGGATTTGAACTACGTCTGTTACTTCTGATAATGATTCTGCACTTGACATCTTTTTCCCTCTACTTTTACCCTATGAACATAAGTTTATATTCACAATTAGGAATCCAAAAAATAAATTCATTATTCCTATCTTATTGGTTTTAAAATGTTGTAATTGCACTAATAGATAGTATTTTAATAATATGAGATCCATATTATTATTTTATGTCTATAATTAGTTTAATACTGTAACACACAAGCATATAGATCTATTCTTTATTGTCCTACGTTTACAAAAGGTAATGAAGCAGAAAGAAAATTTCAACCATGTATGAAGCACAAAATATTTCAATTTCATATTGAATAAAGTAAATAATATTAAGAAAACTCTAATTGGAACTAAAATAATTGCATATTGCACAATAAATGTTATTTATAATTTTTCAATTAAAAAAATAGTAGCAATATACATATGAAGCCGCATCGAATAATGAATTCTGTACAAAATCAGAATCTGATATTTATTCGACATCTCGAGGATCGTAAATAAATTTTCATTAAAACCCGAAGACCGATTACTTAACCTTAAAATTCAATGTACAACAAACAGCGATCAACCTTTTCGAATAAAGCGTACGGAGTGTGGCAATATAATAACAATTATCGGAAATAAGCGAAAGCAGTAACAAAAAATTGGTATATACCTAAGAAGAGAGATCGTTCTTTGTTATTAGAAATTCGACGGATCAAATTTGTTGCTGGTAAAAGCAGCGTGTATCTTGTTAGGTTAGAGTCGACGGAACGTTACCTTCCCAAAAATTTATTTGACAGTTTACTTCGTTGACAGTTATCACCATGTACGTCACTCTTCTAAGCGAATAATTATACCATCGGATCTTAGGAATAATGAAGAATTCCAATCGAGAACGATATTTTCTTACAAAAGTATGAAAATGCAACCAGCAACACGCACGCTAGACGGGCTAGTTAATTGACTTTTGAAAATGTGTTGAGAAATGTCGTAATAATAAAGCAGGACTCTTTTCAACGCGGATGTTGGTCCCACAGAACGGTTATTTCTTGCCAATTCCGTTCGAAAAAAGTACTCGAAAATTTATCATTTACAATTTTTTATTGGACGAAAAAAATGACTATATATACGAATCTAATATATATATGGAATATAAAAATATCAATCTATATTTAAATAAATCTACACAGCCGAGTTAACCTTTCTATTCCATGTGATTCAACAGTTAAAAATGTTCCTTTACACTTTATAATTCTAATTATAATTAGCTATTAAATTTTAAGGCGCTAGAGACATTTATAATTAATATAATACAATTTATATGTATAAGTATNAAAATGTGCAAACGGCCTATTATTGGCGGCGAGCTGCCTATCTTCTTGGGCTTTCTCTTGCAATTTATGAAGCCTTTGTAACATTAAAGGCACCATTTTCCCGTTCTGTTCTCTAAATCCTGTGAGAAATAAATAAATAAATAGTTCCCTTCTCTATGTTTTTGAAACAAAATAATAAATATGAAGAAGGTATGAACCTGTCGCGATCTCTTGAACTTCCATTGCAGCTGCTACGAGTCCAGTTGCATAACTTTGCAAAGGTTCTATGCTTTTCTCTGCCCAAGAAAACAAACGATGAATAAGCGCTTCCATATCTGGTTGGAACACTGCAGAAGTTTCTAACCCCGGAAGAATGTCGAGCATTAGACGACAAGCTGCGATATTGAGTTTTCTAACATCACGACCTGTGACACCCCCACGAGACCAGTAAGTGTCTCTCAAGTAATCATTTATAAGCTGTTGAACAGATAACATCATATGACACAATATTAATTCATAATGCTTATTTTTGTTGAAATCGATCATTATTAGACTTACCTTGGTCATAAAATTATCTTTTCTAAATAGAACTTTCAATATGTGTCCAAAATTGCATTCTGGATCTGTGCGCGACGGATGTCTTTCATCAAATGGGTCTGGATCCATTTTCAAATAATTTTCAGTTTCTAATTCTATTATTTCTGCCAGTCTTTGAAGGGTTGGAACTGGATCGTACGTGGACGAACCATGTTCCTCTTCCCATTGCCTGAGGATTTGAACTACGTCTGTTACTTCTGATAATGATTCTGCACTTGACATCTTTTTCCCTCTACTTTTACCCTATGAACATAAGTTTATATTCACAATTAGGAATCCAAAAAATAAATTCATTATTCCTATCTTATTGGTTTTAAAATGTTGTAATTGCACTAATAGATAGTATTTTAATAATATGAGATCCATATTATTATTTTATGTCTATAATTAGTTTAATACTGTAACACACAAGCATATAGATCTATTCTTTATTGTCCTACGTTTACAAAAGGTAATGAAGCAGAAAGAAAATTTCAACCATGTATGAAGCACAAAATATTTCAATTTCATATTGAATAAAGTAAATAATATTAAGAAAACTCTAATTGGAACTAAAATAATTGCATATTGCACAATAAATGTTATTTATAATTTTTCAATTAAAAAAATAGTAGCAATATACATATGAAGCCGCATCGAATAATGAATTCTGTACAAAATCAGAATCTGATATTTATTCGACATCTCGAGGATCGTAAATAAATTTTCATTAAAACCCGAAGACCGATTACTTAACCTTAAAATTCAATGTACAACAAACAGCGATCAACCTTTTCGAATAAAGCGTACGGAGTGTGGCAATATAATAACAATTATCGGAAATAAGCGAAAGCAGTAACAAAAAATTGGTATATACCTAAGAAGAGAGATCGTTCTTTGTTATTAGAAATTCGACGGATCAAATTTGTTGCTGGTAAAAGCAGCGTGTATCTTGTTAGGTTAGAGTCGACGGAACGTTACCTTCCCAAAAATTTATTTGACAGTTTACTTCGTTGACAGTTATCACCATGTACGTCACTCTTCTAAGCGAATAATTATACCATCGGATCTTAGGAATAATGAAGAATTCCAATCGAGAACGATATTTTCTTACAAAAGTATGAAAATGCAACCAGCAACACGCACGCTAGACGGGCTAGTTAATTGACTTTTGAAAATGTGTTGAGAAATGTCGTAATAATAAAGCAGGACTCTTTTCAACGCGGATGTTGGTCCCACAGAACGGTTATTTCTTGCCAATTCCGTTCGAAAAAAGTACTCGAAAATTTATCATTTACAATTTTTTATTGGACGAAAAAAATGACTATATATACGAATCTAATATATATATGGAATATAAAAATATCAATCTATATTTAAATAAATCTACACAGCCGAGTTAACCTTTCTATTCCATGTGATTCAACAGTTAAAAATGTTCCTTTACACTGTATAATTCTAATTATAATTAGCTATTAAATTTTAAGGCGCTAGAGACATTTATAATTAATATAATACAATTTATATGTATAAGTATGTAAAATATCAATTGAATAGATAATTTGTATAAAGATTCAATAAAATTCGAAACTTTATTTATCCGCAATATTACTGTAAACTTAGTACATAGAGAGAGAAACTGAGAGTTCTCGTGCCTTTGTTCTCGCGCGTGCCCGCGACGAAAGCACTGCACTTTGCGACCAAGTCGGAAGAAACGTCCACCGAAGCATGGTCCAGAACCTTTTTAGAAGAGATCTACCCTGTTCAGTTCCACCGTAGCAGACAAGAACCTTTTTAGCAGAGATATAGAGGAGAGCACCGAGGAGAGATTAGTAATCGCCAAAAATCTTTCTCGCAATCATGATTTTTATCAAAAAGGAATTTATTTCCCAAATTTCAGCCAATTCGAAGAACGGGGCTTTTCGGGAGTACAGCCGGTTCTTGTCTGCTACGGTGAAACTGAACAGGGTAGATCTCTGCTATAAAGGTTCTGGACCATGCTTCGGTGGACGTTTCTTCCGACTTGGCCGCAAGGTGCAGTGCTAGTTTCTCTCTGGTATATATATAGCCTGATATAACTAGCTTGAGAAACGTGACAACATAGGCAACACACCTTATTGAAGTTCTGGATCTTGAGTTTAATTCAATATTCATTGATTCTGCATTGATTTATCTCGCTGTTTTGGTAAACGTTGCTACGCGATCTGTCTTGTCTACGGTTGTTGAATTTAACATGCAATGAAATGCAATTGGAAGGAAAATGGTTGAGTGAAAATTTGCAACCGTGATCTGTTGTTTATTAGAGTTTGTGAAATGTGAGACGTAGTTTTCTATTAAAAATCAATCACAACGTTGAAAGACGATCATCTTGCTGCCGTCATTATGTCAGCGAATAAGGTAAAATATATGAATGTCACCTTTTGGAAATCAATCAACTAAATCAACGGGTACCGTTTAGGAATAACTGATTTCTAATTCCGACAGAGTAATGCTAATAAAGATGACAATCTAAGGCGACAGGGTTCATTTAGAAAATTATTACCGCTGAATACAAATGGAGATTCACAGTTAAGTATGTCTGTGAAAATGATAGACAGGCCAGCTGTATCGCAAACAAACAAGGAATACACAATTTATCTGCAGGAGTACAATATCTTATCCGAATAGTAAGTTATTCACATCTTATTATGCGAACATGTATTCACAGGACATGAAAATGTGTTTCCTTTTCACCAGTAATATGTTATGTTCGCAAGATTTGAAGGGGATTTACGTTGTACCATCTGCACAAAATTCCTTGCGTAAGTAATATGATTACAAACGAAGGTTCACTTTCTTTCCAATCCTGTCTCACGCTTGAGAAGAATTGCATTTAAGTATTTAAGTCAACCATGAATTGATTCTTAGGTCTTGCTTGTCCTGACTTGGTCTTGTATAATGGTTTTCATGTAAATATGTGCATGACTTAACGTTTATTGCATTTTTTCTGTATGCTCTCGCAACATGCGGTTGTTCAATTATAATACATTTGTCTTCTATTAGTATGGTTTGGAGTACAGTTCGTGAGGCAAGGAACGTACCAAGGAGGGATCTTTAGGTTCACTATTACACTGCCACAAAATTTCCCTGATGGAGAATGTCCTGTAAGATTTCACTTTCTAATAGTATCAAATCTTCCTAGTATAGAATTTCTGTACTTACATTTTAAACGAATTGTAGAAAGTAATATTTCAAACTCCAGTTTTTCATCCATTGATCCACCCAGAATCTGGTGAGTTGTGCACTTCGTGGGGATTTCCTGAATGGAGGAAGAGCAACAGGATTTGGCAATTGGCACAATTCATAACGAGAATACTGACTAAGGTAGATACTAAGATGACTCCAGTAAATCCCGAAGCATCCAATTTGTAAGTATCTAATAGAAAACTATCAGTTTATGCTAAATTTGGAAACTGGCATTTTGTTTTACTTTTATTGCAGATTAGAGAACAACTTTGAAGTATTTCGAGATCGTGTGAAAAAGTGTGTGAGAGAAAGTTTAAACAAAGTGTACAATCCACCGACAGTAGACGATCCGCACTACATAACTTTCAGTCCATATGTTGACGAGCTTCAC
>SMSR01016117.1:11309-35205 GCA_019453355.1 Ceratina japonica | reverse complement strand
GATCATTACTAGACTTACCTTGGTCATAAAATTATCTTTTCTAAATAGAACTTTCAATATGTGTCCAAAATTGCATTCTGGATCTGTGCGCGACGGATGTCTTTCATCAAATGGGTCTGGATCCATTTTCAAATAATTTTCAGTTTCTAATTCTATTATTTCTGCCAGTCTTTGAAGGGTTGGAACTGGATCGTACGTGGACGAACCATGTTCCTCTTCCCATTGCCTGAGGATTTGAACTACGTCTGTTACTTCTGATAATGATTCTGCACTTGACATCTTTTTCCCTCTACTTTTACCCTATGAACATAAGTTTATATTCACAATTAGGAATCCAAAAAATAAATTCATTATTCCTATCTTATTGGTTTTAAAATGTTGTAATTGCACTAATAGATAGTATTTTAATAATATGAGATCCATATTATTATTTTATGTCTATAATTAGTTTAATACTGTAACACACAAGCATATAGATCTATTCTTTATTGTCCTACGTTTACAAAAGGTAATGAAGCAGAAAGAAAATTTCAACCATGTATGAAGCACAAAATATTTCAATTTCATATTGAATAAAGTAAATAATATTAAGAAAACTCTAATTGGAACTAAAATAATTGCATATTGCACAATAAATGTTATTTATAATTTTTCAATTAAAAAAATAGTAGCAATATACATATGAAGCCGCATCGAATAATGAATTCTGTACAAAATCAGAATCTGATATTTATTCGACATCTCGAGGATCGTAAATAAATTTTCATTAAAACCCGAAGACCGATTACTTAACCTTAAAATTCAATGTACAACAAACAGCGATCAACCTTTTCGAATAAAGCGTACGGAGTGTGGCAATATAATAACAATTATCGGAAATAAGCGAAAGCAGTAACAAAAAATTGGTATATACCTAAGAAGAGAGATCGTTCTTTGTTATTAGAAATTCGACGGATCAAATTTGTTGCTGGTAAAAGCAGCGTGTATCTTGTTAGGTTAGAGTCGACGGAACGTTACCTTCCCAAAAATTTATTTGACAGTTTACTTCGTTGACAGTTATCACCATGTACGTCACTCTTCTAAGCGAATAATTATACCATCGGATCTTAGGAATAATGAAGAATTCCAATCGAGAACGATATTTTCTTACAAAAGTATGAAAATGCAACCAGCAACACGCACGCTAGACGGGCTAGTTAATTGACTTTTGAAAATGTGTTGAGAAATGTCGTAATAATAAAGCAGGACTCTTTTCAACGCGGATGTTGGTCCCACAGAACGGTTATTTCTTGCCAATTCCGTTCGAAAAAAGTACTCGAAAATTTATCATTTACAATTTTTTATTGGACGAAAAAAATGACTATATATACGAATCTAATATATATATGGAATATAAAAATATCAATCTATATTTAAATAAATCTACACAGCCGAGTTAACCTTTCTATTCCATGTGATTCAACAGTTAAAAATGTTCCTTTACACTGTATAATTCTAATTATAATTAGCTATTAAATTTTAAGGCGCTAGAGACATTTATAATTAATATAATACAATTTATATGTATAAGTATGTAAAATATCAATTGAATAGATAATTTGTATAAAGATTCAATAAAATTCGAAACTTTATTTATCCGCAATATTACTGTAAACTTAGTACATAGAGAGAGAAACTGAGAGTTCTCGTGCCTTTGTTCTCGCGCGTGCCCGCGACGAAAGCACTGCACTTTGCGACCAAGTCGGAAGAAACGTCCACCGAAGCATGGTCCAGAACCTTTTTAGAAGAGATCTACCCTGTTCAGTTCCACCGTAGCAGACAAGAACCTTTTTAGCAGAGATATAGAGGAGAGCACCGAGGAGAGATTAGTAATCGCCAAAAATCTTTCTCGCAATCATGATTTTTATCAAAAAGGAATTTATTTCCCAAATTTCAGCCAATTCGAAGAACGGGGCTTTTCGGGAGTACAGCCGGTTCTTGTCTGCTACGGTGAAACTGAACAGGGTAGATCTCTGCTATAAAGGTTCTGGACCATGCTTCGGTGGACGTTTCTTCCGACTTGGCCGCAAGGTGCAGTGCTAGTTTCTCTCTGGTATATATATAGCCTGATATAACTAGCTTGAGAAACGTGACAACATAGGCAACACACCTTATTGAAGTTCTGGATCTTGAGTTTAATTCAATATTCATTGATTCTGCATTGATTTATCTCGCTGTTTTGGTAAACGTTGCTACGCGATCTGTCTTGTCTACGGTTGTTGAATTTAACATGCAATGAAATGCAATTGGAAGGAAAATGGTTGAGTGAAAATTTGCAACCGTGATCTGTTGTTTATTAGAGTTTGTGAAATGTGAGACGTAGTTTTCTATTAAAAATCAATCACAACGTTGAAAGACGATCATCTTGCTGCCGTCATTATGTCAGCGAATAAGGTAAAATATATGAATGTCACCTTTTGGAAATCAATCAACTAAATCAACGGGTACCGTTTAGGAATAACTGATTTCTAATTCCGACAGAGTAATGCTAATAAAGATGACAATCTAAGGCGACAGGGTTCATTTAGAAAATTATTACCGCTGAATACAAATGGAGATTCACAGTTAAGTATGTCTGTGAAAATGATAGACAGGCCAGCTGTATCGCAAACAAACAAGGAATACACAATTTATCTGCAGGAGTACAATATCTTATCCGAATAGTAAGTTATTCACATCTTATTATGCAAACATGTATTCACAGGACATGAAAATGTGTTTCCTTTTCACCAGTAATATGTTATGTTCGCAAGATTTGAAGGGGATTTACGTTGTACCATCTGCACAAAATTCCTTGCGTAAGTAATATGATTACAAACGAAGGTTCACTTTCTTTCCAATCCTGTCTCACGCTTGAGAAGAATTGCATTTAAGTATTTAAGTCAACCATGAATTGATTCTTAGGTCTTGCTTGTCCTGACTTGGTCTTGTATAATGGTTTTCATGTAAATATGTGCATGACTTAACGTTTATTGCATTTTTTCTGTATGCTCTCGCAACATGCGGTTGTTCAATTATAATACATTTGTCTTCTATTAGTATGGTTTGGAGTACAGTTCGTGAGGCAAGGAACGTACCAAGGAGGGATCTTTAGGTTCACTATTACACTGCCACAAAATTTCCCTGATGGAGAATGTCCTGTAAGATTTCACTTTCTAATAGTATCAAATCTTCCTAGTATAGAATTTCTGTACTTACATTTTAAACGAATTGTAGAAAGTAATATTTCAAACTCCAGTTTTTCATCCATTGATCCACCCAGAATCTGGTGAGTTGTGCACTTCGTGGGGATTTCCTGAATGGAGGAAGAGCAACAGGATTTGGCAATTGGCACAATTCATAACGAGAATACTGACTAAGGTAGATACTAAGATGACTCCAGTAAATCCCGAAGCATCCAATCTGTAAGTATCTAATAGAAAACTATCAGTTTATGCTAAATTTGGAAACTGGCATTTTGTTTTACTTTTATTGCAGATTAGAGAACAACTTTGAAGTATTTCGAGATCGTGTGAAAAAGTGTGTGAGAGAAAGTTTAAACAAAGTGTACAATCCACCGACAGTAGACGATCCGCACTACATAACTTTCAGTCCATATGTTGACGAGCTTCACGAATCTATTAAAAGAGAAATTTACAAACCTAAGGTAAAAATACAATTCCAAGTATAAGGAAGATGTTAAAAAGATCTAAAGATTCTCGTATAAATATTTGAATATTTATTCCTTCAATAATTGTGTTCTTTTATGATCTAGGAGGAAGAAGAAGAGAATAAGGCACTCGGTTTATCCTGGGTGCAACCAGGATCGTTGCAACCGTTTTCCAAGCCCGAAGCAAGATAATAAGTAATTTAATGCGCAAGAAGTATATTATTACGGCCACATACGTCCTTAGTACATAAGAATTCAAAATTCTTCTAAGGCAGGGGATAAATTGCAATGTATTTTTATATTAGCAAAAGATAAATTATTTTATAATTATTATTGGTTTTGATGTACAATAATTATCTGCAATACTCTTATATTTAATTAAATTAAAAATCTAATTGTTAATTCGTTGATGAAGTAAAACTTAAAATTCATTAAAAAAAAATCTTTCAGTGTTTTTTTGGAGAGAGCCTTTCTTGTTCAGCGGGCCATTGGTGGCTTTGGTGTGTGCGTGCGATGCGACGAAGCGACAAGCTTTCGCGAATCTGTATCTGTACTTTAGAGGAGTGCATATCTTGCGGTGAAATATATGAAGTGTGCTCNTTATTAGTATGGTTTGGAGTACAGTTCGTGAGGCAAGGAACGTACCAAGGAGGGATTTTTAGGTTCACTATTACACTGCCACAAAATTTCCCTGATGGAGAATGTCCTGTAAGATTTCACTTTCTAATAGTATCAAATCTTCCTAGTATAGAATTTTTGTACTTACATTTTAAACGAATTGTAGAAAGTAATATTTCAAACTCCAGTTTTTCATCCATTGATCCACCCAGAATCTGGTGAGTTGTGCACTTCGTGGGGATTTCCTGAATGGAGGAAGAGCAACAGGATTTGGCAATTGGCACAATTCATAACGAGAATACTGACTAAGGTAGATACTAAGATGACTCCAGTAAATCCCGAAGCATCCAATTTGTAAGTATCTAATAGAAAACTATCAGTTTATGCTAAATTTGGAAACTGGCATTTTGTTTTACTTTTATTGCAGATTAGAGAACAACTTTGAAGTATTTCGAGATCGTGTGAAAAAGTGTGTGAGAGAAAGTTTAAACAAAGTGTACAATCCACCGACAGTAGACGATCCGCACTACATAACTTTCAGTCCATATGTTGACGAGCTTCACAAATCTATTAAAAGAGAAATTTACGAACCTAAGGTAAAAATATAATTCCAAGTATAAGGAAGATGTTAAAAAGATCTAAAGATTCTCGTATAAATATTTTAATATTTATTCCTTCAATAATTGTGTTCTTTTATGATCTAGGAGGAAGAAGAAGAGAATAAGGCACTCGGTTTATCCTGGGTGCAACCGGGATCGTTGCAACCGTTTTCCAAGCCCGAAGCAAGATAATAAGTAATTTAATGCGCAAGAAGTATATTATTACGGCCACATACGTCCTTAGTACATAAGAATTCAAAATTCTTCTAAGGCAGGGGATAAATTGCAATGTATTTTTATATTAGCAAAAGATAAATTATTTTATAATTATTATTGGTTTTGATGTACAATAATTATCTGCAATACTCTTATATTTAATTAAATTAAAAATCTAATTGTTAATTCGTTGATGAAGTAAAACTTAAAATTCATTAAAAAAAAATCTTTCAGTGTTTTTTTGGAGAGAGCCTTTCTTGTTCAGCGGGCCATTGGTGGCTTTGGTGTGTGCGTGCGATGCGACGAAGCGACAAGCTTTCGCGAATCTGTATCTGTACTTTAGAGGAGTGCATATCTTGCGGTGAAATATATGAAGTGTGCTCTCGAATACATCGCGAGTGATCTTGATTAGAAGTGTTAAATGTTGTTTCTATACATTTCTATCATTTATCAAGAAATAATCCGAATTACTCATCCGCTATACTACAAAGAGTATGAACAACGATTTTAACCTTTAATGACAGACGTGCTACTGTAGGTAACGTTCTCACGTTATAAGAATCAGCTTTTCTCTTAATAAATTCCTAACTTTATAATACATCTCAAATAAGTCTCAAAATTAATTAACGCTCGTTCGAGAATTACCATATTAATTTGATGAAGTCTTATCTTTTAATTAATAGATTTTAATTACGTATTCAAAGGTTAAGAACAAACAGAATTCTCGTACATGATTCATCGGGGAGGCTATATCGAATTCATAGCTTGTTTCGTATAGTTTAAGCATACGGGAGATAATTTTCAATTCATTGAACTGTTGATTAAATATAAATGAGAATTTAAGTAGTAATTTATATTTCATGCCTGTATAATAAAGTAACATGAATATATTGTGCACGACACCGTACAACGCTCTCAAGTATATTTCTGCTTGCTTTATGCATTTTAATTATGAATTTGATGCACAGGTGTTTTAGATAATACCAGATCTATCAGCATGCAGACAATAAAGTGCGTTGTGGTTGGCGATGGAGCTGTGGGTAAAACCTGTCTTCTGATTTCGTATACTACCAACAAATTTCCATCGGAATACGTACCCACAGTTTTCGACAATTATGCTGTAACAGTAATGATCGGTGGAGATCCTTACACCCTGGGATTGTTCGATACAGCAGGTAAATTATTGACAATAGTTGAATTTATTATAGAAGTGGGATAATTTCATTTTTGAAAAAATTCATAATATTGTAGCATTTAGTTAATAATATTATATTCTGTTTGCAGGTCAAGAGGATTATGACAGACTCAGACCACTGAGTTACCCCCAAACAGATGTCTTTCTTGTCTGTTTCTCAGTAGTGTCTCCATCGTCTTTTGAAAATGTCAAAGAGAAGGTTTGTATTTTATTCGATCTACCTATTGTCCAGATATTACTGAAATGCCTGATAAAACAGAAAGAATATTAATTATTACAGTGGGTACCTGAAATAACGCATCATTGTCCGAAAACTCCATTTTTATTGGTCGGTACTCAAATCGATTTGAGAGACGACGTTGCTACTATCGAAAAATTGGCAAAGAACAAACAGAAACCGATATCCGCGGAGCAGGGGGAGAAGCTTGCCAAAGAATTGAAAGCAGTTAAATACGTCGAGTGCAGCGCTCTTACACAGGTAAATTGTGGAGAATCACATTCATGCAAAGAGAATATGATTTCCTCTGTCTTTGTCCTCCTGTTAATTTTGTAAAATTTTAAATGTTACAGAAAGGTTTGAAGAACGTATTCGACGAAGCTATTTTGGCTGCATTGGAACCACCGGAACCAGTGAAGAAGAGAAAGTGTATTCTCTTCTAAAGGTTGAATTTTTGCAGATCAGGAGTGCACGTTCAGAAAGGGGAAACAAGATACGCGTAATAGTAGCAGCGCGCGAATTTAATGCCTAGTATAAAGCACTGTTAGAAGATTCGAAACTGTGCGTATAAGGTTCCTTCTTCTAAAGCAAACCGAAAAAAAAAAAACGATATTAATCATTCGAGACCAGAGTTGCTAGCCGCTAATATCTACAGCGCGACAATTTCAATCGAATTGTTTTTGTAATTATCGAATTATAACGCCGATCACATTCCACGGGACGTCTCAATCCAAAAATTCAATTGATTCAATAAGATCGTTAATTCCGCATAATATGCATTGCACAAACATTTTCTAATCCCTTAAAAGCATGTCCACGCATCGCGGGTGTTACTCTATCAATTTTACACGTGAGATTTGTATTATTGAAAATTTTTCATATTCCTAGATCGATTGGTGCTATCGATAAACGTTTGATTAATAAAGAAGACAACAATTGAGCCTAGGGTTACACGGTCGTTAATTTAACATTCGGACCGTTCGTAGTTTCCACGTATGTCCCTCTCTTAGTACGTTTAAAGAAACAATAAAAACGTATTAACGTCGGTGGAAATGACGCTCGTGTGACCCGAGCCTGAAGTGGCCGCTTGCCGAATGAAATTACCCGTTTTATAGTTAAGATCAGTATTAGAGTATTCTGCAAGACGCGTAGGTACAGTCGCTATAGCTACGTTAATTGGATACCTCCGATCGCGGGAATGACGAAACTAATGAGGACGTAATTTTTCTTCAGACAGCCACGTTGCACGAGTATCTACTTTGAAATGCGTATTTCTATTCCTCGTATATGCATTATCGAAATTCTGAACGGCAGCTAAGTCACGCGAATTGTTTCCGTACATACATAACGCGTCCGTTTCCGTAACAACCTTTTTACATCTGATTTTGTACATATCAGCGTGCGTCGCAGACACGCCGCCGCGGCGTATTAAATTGTATTACGACTGAGAAGGAGGATGTTGGGTAACAGGCATTTACATTTTATGAGATTTCAATGAATTCGAATCGACTAGTACCGCCGGCTGAAAATCTCGTAAAAAACGTTTTACATATTATCTACTGATATGTAAGTTCCGCGAGAAGGAAACACGCGTACGCGGGGTCAAGTGAACGGGGCCGATGGCTGGTCGAAACGAGTGTCGGACTTGTTTCCCAGCAATCGAACGTTCGCTAATTATTTATTTCAACGAATATAATTGTATCATTTTGATGGACGAGTAATCAACGCCTAACAACATACTACGACACGCGAACTGGATACGTGCGAGGCGATCTTTCTTGAAAGAGAATTGGAATCAAGTGAAATTGCCCTTTGTGCGATCGGAACAATCCTATTCTCGTGCAATTTGATCGACCACTAGGTAAACGATTGTCATAATAGTAACGAAATCAATTTACATTCTGTATCCAGTCACGAAAGTTGGCATTTATTAAAAAAAGTATTGTACGTGTCCACGGTATGCAGACACGCATTATGAACTATTCACATGAAATATATTTATACGGATTACTTTCTAACTAACTAAAAAAAAAAAATATATATGTATACGTAAGGATTCTGGTCTTGTGCTCATTGAATTTCTAGATTCTGTGACCATCTTCGGAGATGCCGTCGAGGGTGTCGAGAGACAGAAGCGGGCGATGGTCATTTGTCGGGCGAACGGAAATATCGTGCGATCGACGCATACATACCGATGTCATCCAGTGATCGCGGACCGCACAGACGTTGCTGCTCGTCCTCCGTCCATTTCTTCTGATTCCTTTCTTATTTTCTCTCCCATCGCCAGTTCCTCTTCTGCCCGTTCATTCCCGTCGGGCTTCCTCACCCTCCGTCGACCTCCGGATCCTCTCTCTCTATCCCCCTCGCCGTTCGTTCGCACGACGGCTCTTTCTATATACCTTTGCTTTGCTTTCCTCAATTGCATCGCTGTATAACGTAGTTGCGCTGCGCCTTGTGGTTACTTCAATTAGCCGGATTCGTGGTTACGTACTCCGGAGCACGTTAACCACGCCGACACAGAAGGTAGTACGCCGGTCACGGACTCATCACGGACGTGCCTCCGTACTCCCTTGACATTATCGCTAATCATTTCGAATCGATTCTCCGATCCATGAGAAACCCGGCACCGACTACGCCGCGGCGTACGCAACCGTGCTTCGGTTCAATTTGATTACTGCCGCTGTCAAACCGATCCCGAGACATTTTACTATCGAGGGACAAAAAATGAGTCCGAAGCGTTCGGCGAATAGAGGCCGAGGAGAGGAGGGATTAATTCGCGTAATTAGAATGGGCGTGGAAAAAATTGTACACGCACGGCGTTCGGGGAACATATTATAAAACAAATCGACCACCTGGTGGTACCCGCGCGGGGGGCACGTTGACACAATTCATTTTTACGCGCTGTCCCTCGCATGATGGGCGCCCGCCGTACTTTCTCCTTCTTCTCCTCCTCCTCTGTATTTATCTTTATCCTTCGTGTACTTGACTATGTACCGCTGCGACGCGACTAATCGCGAGACCGTTCGGCTACCGTCTATTCCGTGCCGCCGGTTCTACTCGTGTTTCTTTACATTCTGTTAACAAGCGCGCGCGCGGGACATTAAGATGTCTCGAGAGATTTCTGCGGCGCGTTTGACCGAGAACGATTAGGCGACTCGACGAGGGTGAACACACATGCCGCCGTTTACGCAACCCGAAAATCATCCCTGCGTATACAACTCGAGTGTCCTGGCTTCTGGCAACCAGGAGTTTGCTGATAACGCGGCGGATAAGTGGCACGTGTCGCTTCTCTATATCTCGACGGACAATGTTGCTCTTAGGAGAATCAATGTTTAAGATACAACCGCTTCTAAGCCAGACGATGCCCGAAGTACTTCTTACTCACGTTACGACCGGGACAGCTTTTAGTCGGCTATTTATCATGAGGAAATTTCGCAGAGCTCGACTTATTTTTATACGGACGCGTGTTCCGGACTGCACCGAGATTAGCTTGTTAATTTTATCGCCGGAACTGAGACGTTGAAACGGAAGGAGGCGGACTTCGTCGACGCGCTGACGTTATTGACAGTACGTAATCCAATTTTATTTTTATTTTTATTTTATATGACGTGCGATGCACATCGAGTTTTAGTCTGTGGTGTTAATACTGTTTCATATTTAGTAGCCATGTTTGATTAATTGCGTTGGATCAAGTGGTTCGTGCATTATAATAATAATTATAATTTATTGAAATTAATATTTTACAGGAATTTGACGTAATGATCGCTAGACAGCAGATCTTGTGCATTTTTTAAAACACAGGAACTATACAAAGATTATAAATGCTGCCTGCAATGTATAATTATAATCTATTGAAATTAATATTTTATAGGAATTTGACGTGATGATCGCTAGACAGCAAATTTTGCGCATTTAAAAAGAAAAACAGAAACTATGCAAAATTATAAATGCTGCAATGTACAAAAGTATTCAGAATATCAAAAACTGAATGTACATCTCAATGTTTCGATAATGGAAAAATTACTTATCTGAAACACGTCTTTTAAATTGATACTATAAATGTTTTATTATGCACGATCATCCGCAGTATAATAATCATTTGAAAATGCTTAAGATCAATTGATAAATCATTTGAAATAGGCATATAATATTCTATAGGAACCATAACTGTTGTGGTTGAAAAAATATGCGCCAATCTAATACTGAAGTATAAATCGTCGTTTCCCACCCTTCTAAAGTGACCGGCGATATTTAAAATTCTTCTCTCGATTCTTGATCTACGGAGGGTTACCCTTCGGACTGGCCAAATCGCGGCGAAGGGTAACCCTCGTGGGACCGTTATTCCCGTATTTATGCCGTTTTATTGGAACTTTCGATTTCCGGTTGATCAACACGATTTATGAGAACCGTATCTTCCTCCGCTGCTCGCGAAGCTTATCGAGTCGCATAAAAAGAAGAGAAAATCGAATTCGTGTGTATATTACATAATTCATTATTCTCATCCCAACATAAACGAAATCTGTACAATTTTGATGACTCATTATTAAATAGTTTTATCATTTATATCATTTTATATTTAGTAATATTAAAATTTCAGCTAGAAAATATAAAAAAGCCACGTGGTCAGCCTAATCCATCAGAAGTCATCAAGATCCTTAAATAGGACCACTAAATGAATTTTAACCGGAAGCAATCGGTCGAAGAATGAAACGGAATCAATGGGCGCTCGTTGCGTGAACGGGGGGNTTATAAAAAAGCCACGTGGTCAGCCTAATCCATCAGAAGTCATCAAGATCCTTAAATAGGACCACTAAATGAATTTTAACCGGAAGCAATGAATAGGTCGAAGAATGAAACGGAATCAATGGGCGCTCGTTGCGTGAACGGGGGGTTGATTTGAAAAGACATCGTCTGGAGTGGTCGATCTTCCGGGGTTTCGGCGAACGATGCAGCCGCGGTCAGAGGAGAGCAGCGAGCAGAAGTCGAGGGACAACGTGGGTGGCAACAATAGCTCTCCGGAGCGGGCCAGATTTCTGGTGGCACGGACACGCATTGTACCGGGCACAGTTTGAAGGTGATTGATCACCGAGCCGGCCGGCGATCGCGCGTATACACGCGTGCACCGCGTCCGTGGCTGCCTCTCTTTTCTCTTCCATCCAACGGGGAACGGCGAACGGGGACATCATGCTCGTTTAACATGTCCGGTTGACAACGAACTGGTCGTCGTCGTCGTTGTCGTCGTCACCAACCAGATCTGGATTTTCGATGGAGGCGAAGCCACGGGGGGCAGGCATACCTCGATGAGTCCGATCTTCGAGAGATCGACGAGCGACACCGGGGCCCGAACGAGACGTCGCTGAAACCGAACGAATAGTTTCGCGTTCTATCTTCCCGTTCCGTTCCGTCTCACGGTGTACGCTCCTCGGGAAAACCGCGAAAAGTCGATGTCGTTCTCGTCCACGCATGCCTGGCTCGATCGACGCGAGTGCGAGCTCGAAATGCGGGCGGACCGTCCTTCGGAAACGCGTAAAACAGTAAAAAAAAAAGAAGAAGAAGAAGCGAAGAGCGACGGACGCGGTTATTTGCAGTATTTCAGTTTTTATGCAAGACCTTACGGACGGACTCGCGCGCACCGCGACTTTAATGACTCTCCGCCGATTATTATTATTCCCTTTACGATACACTATGTGCGCGTCTACGCGTGTACTTAAGCCGACGGGGGAAGCGCGTAACGAAGTTTACGAGCGGTTCCCGCGTTTCAATCACGAGGAGCGTAACTGCGTCGCGCGTACGTACACTGGTTGAACTCCGGCGGTCGTGTCTACCGGAGGAGTTTTGCCATATGACGCTACCGATCGGGCCGAGCCCCGGCTCGCCGAGGGGCTGGTAATGACGGCACGGGGGACGCGATGCTGCGACATGCGGTATCGTCGTATACACAGAGACCGAACAATTTGTATTAAAATGAGCCGCGCCGCTACCCTCCCGGCGATTTTATAAAAACGAAGGAAAACCTGTGCATATACGCTCGGCGGTGCAGCGCCCCGGCACCGGATAAACGGATACGGAAAAGGGAATCGCCTATCTCCTGCCCGGAATCGAATCTCTCTATCGGAACCCGACCGAGTTTACAACCCCTGTTTACTCCGATGGAAAAAGAGAGTACATTCGGATACACGCGGCACTGATACCGAAACCGAACCGAATATCGCGATCGCCAAATGTCTATTGACAACCGAGATTGATCGCTAAGCTGCTTTTTCATTATATGCTTGTTGCTACGTACGAAGCATTCGATTCTTTCTCAGTATTTATTAATCCAACATGTTTTATGAATTAGAAATAATTTGGCTTGTTTGTAGTGAAGATACTGCAATTTTATTGGAATATTTGTACGATGGTTATAAAAAATTTAAACTCGGTACCAAATGTGAAGGAAGTAGGTACTTAAAAAAATAATTTAAACAAAAACATTTCAATTTTATTAGAAAATTTGTATGACAGAATTCCTGAAATTCTCATAAATTCTTTTTACATACAAAAACCAAATTGAAATAAACAACAATAATTAGGTACATTTAATAACACAAAGATTACCAGCTATACAAATTTGATATAATGAACATTTTTTAAGAACAATAATTTCGATCGTGCAGGAGGAAAAATGGCAGATATCCACATACTTCTGAGCGGCAGTGTACGCATCACGTACGGTATACGAAAGAAGAGGAATGGTCTGGTGATAAAGTCTCTCATCTCTCGTCGTAACTTCGTCCTGTGACGCAGTAGCGTGCGAGCTACGGACAGGAACACGGATACGAACACGAACGCGAGAGGAGGAGAAACGGAGCGGCGGCGACGGCGACGGCGAGGGCCGAGATAGACGAGGACAGGCGGCAGCGGTGCACACAGGGGAGGGTTGGCGCAAGGCAAGGGAAAAGGTCGGCGAGTGGCTCATCAAGCTGATAACCCGCGAGCGGAGAAGAGAGGAGAAGAGTAGAGAAAAGAAGCGCGTGTCGCCCACTCATGGTGATTGCTGCCACCAGGTTTGTTCGCTTCTCCCGGTTGCGGCCCCCGGTCCCCGTCGCCCCCTCGCGCCGCTCGGTTGATCGGTATCCCTACCCCGGGCCAGTTATCCCTCCCCCGGATGAAATTATACTCCCACCAGTAGTCCACCTCGTCCCTACTATTCTCGAGAGCGACCCGTTCGACCGTGCCTCCGTGCCTCCGTATTACCTTCTGCCGTCGGGGCCGGGAGAGTGGTCGGATTGTCCACCCACGCCAAGCTCCTCGCCTCCCTTCCCTCTCCCTCCCTCGCCCCTTGGTTTCACCCTTCTGTTTGCTTTCACGGCCATTCCGTCTTTCCCCAATTTTACCTACTCGCGAGAAAAGAACCGGAGGGCGCACGCACGACGACGATCACGACGGTTTTGTTCATCCGTTCTCGATAATAATTCCGACATCTGCACGCCGGATGAAAACGTAACGCGTCGCGCTGGATGTATTTATGTTAAACACTTCCGTCGGATTTTATTTTCAGAACATTAACCCGTATTACCGGGGAGCGCGCGTGTGGTGCGCGAGTCGGTAGATCAAAGAACGGGCGCACCGAGTCTCTGCAATCATTGATGATTCGTTTTGAAGGAGAACGAGGGGTAATTGAAGTCGAATTTCAAAAGTACAACAAAAGCTTGTGGGTCGCGCGGCCACGCGATGGCCGAAATGGTCATCCCTGGGGATGTTCGATCATCGGAGTATAAGGATGATTGCCCGTGGCCGGTGGCCCGGTTCGCGTGCGATTATCCATGCGTGTTGTTCACCGCGTTTCGTTTCGTTTCCGTTCCTCGCGGCCAATTTGGCCAGATGACGGCGGCATTGTCGAATTTCGCTTCCATTCGTAACAATGAACGCTACTTGGGAGTACAAAGAAATTGGTAGACCGCCGAAGGCACGGGACGGGTAGCGCGACTTCCCGCGGCTCGAGTACTCAGGGTTGGTATTCAAAGGTGTACATCCGTATCGTATCCTCGTATCGTATTCTCGTGTCGTAACACCGTTGCGTATCCTCGTGTCGTAACACCGTTGCGTATCCTCATATCGTAACACCGTTGTGTACCATCGTTGCATGCGCCTGTGTCTTGCGATGAACTGTATAATGTCCAGAATTATGAGTTTTATAATGGAGATCAAATCATGGAGCAATAATCTAGAATTAGTATTTTTAGAATTTTTGAAGATGAACCTGAAGATGAACTTGAAGAAGAAACTTAGAGGTTTTGTAATTAAATCTCGTAGACTTATAAGAAGATGAAGTTAATGATCGTTAAAGCTGAGCTGAGTTGAAAATATGACTCCAAGATATGAAATATTAAAAAGGTAAAAGAAGTAGATGATTTTATTATGATAACCAATCCTTGAGTCTCTTCAAGTCATGTGTTAAATACTATAATAATCAGTAGAAAAAGTAATTATGCGAGAGATATTTTGATATCATTTGTAAATAGCAATACTAATTTCGCCTCTGAATAAGAAAATCAGAAATGTCATTAATAAAGATATTAAACAGGAGGGTGCAATGTGAAAGTCTTCAAGTTCATCAGATTCAACATAAATCGACTTTGAATAAACAATCTTTCTATCTATCAGTAAGAACACAAGTCAACCATAATAATAGAATTATCCATGAATACTATATCCATAATCCATTCATTAGTTAGAAAGCAATGCTGACTTACTAGCTTTGATAAAATCAGTATAAATATCGTCGACGTAGTCAGTTTCATTGTCAGATGATGACTACTAATTTGGAATATTTTAATGAGCAATTATGGGGAAGGCTGTACAATGATGTAACGCTGTTTCAGGATGACACGCAGCGACGACACGATAGTAAGCCACAAGTTGGATACGGATCTCAAGAATGAGCTCGGTTGAGACTCGTCATCAGGACGAAACGTGTGCGGGTCGCGTCGCTGTAGCCGAGAGCTTCGGTATCCGCAATTCGTAGCTGAAAATGTAAGGGAGTTAAAACGCGATCCAATTTCTCAGGCCATTGAGTGCGGGGCGACTGCCATCTGTCTACTAACGGCTGGCCCCGTGCTTTTTACAGGCGAACCGTGAAATGCGCAAACAGAAGGTCTGTACCTCTTTTACATTCTAATCAAATCATTTCTCTATTACGAGGATCGGCCGCCTTAAAGAAGATCCTCACGAGACCGAAGGGTTTAATTTCTTTCTCCTTGTTTCCCGCAAGGGAATCGCGTCCCTACCCTTCCTCTCTCTTTCTCTCTTTCCGTTTGACGTCGATCATCCCTCCTTCTCGTTTTCCTATCTTTCCCTTCTAGCCGCGGTGGAACGAGAAGGAGAAAGGAGAAAGTCGTGCTTTTCCGCTCGCGAATTCCGGGAGGACGGGGGCCGTCGTAGCTGGGCGCGGAGGGAGGCGATGAGAGCCGATCCGTAACGCGCGTCGATCTCCAACCTCGCCGGGATCAATTTAATTTTGTTACAAATAGCTACAACCCTTTGGTTCCCGGGTCCGGCTCCCGTGCGGGCACGTACGCGCGTACGCTTCCAATCGGTTAATGACTGTTTCGAGGATCGATCGTTCGCCGAGGCTTTCGCCTCGAAATAATCATCGTGGGTTTCACCGTAATTGCGCCGCGCGCCGCGGGAAATGAGAAATAGGTTCTCGGCCTCGCGCCAAGCTGCAATTACGCAAAAATTGGTTAATTGTTCGCCGGCGTTGCGCCCCGTTGAAAGTATACGTACGCCGTGGGTAATAGACGCCGGCGTAACGCGAATCCGATAACGATAACTATAAATTTCTATTCGTGGCAAGTAAGTGGCCCGCGTTGTTCTATCGGTAATTGCGGCCGACTCGTAAAACGCGGACTTTCCTTTTTTCGTTGAGATTCTCCTCTTCCAGCCGGTGGATAACGCCAATGGAGGAACGTCGACAAATCTTCAACTTAACGTAACTACGCATTGT
Organism: Ceratina japonica; assembly: GCA_019453355.1. Lineage (NCBI taxonomy): Eukaryota > Metazoa > Arthropoda > Insecta > Hymenoptera > Apidae > Ceratina > Ceratina japonica. The sequence continues at coordinate 18,684 of SMSR01016117.1, read as the reverse complement.
TCGCCTAATTAAATGCTCAATTAACTAATGACCCTATTAATTAACTCCGGCGCTTACGGTGCAATTTTCCAAACCTCTCGCGATGTTTCAATTTCCTTTTAAAATTAGGAAATTTCATTATACTGACTGAAAGTGTGACGGAACGTAANTCGGCGCTTACGGTGCAATTTTCCAAACCTCTCGGGATGTTTCAATTTCCTTTTAAAATTAGGAAATTTCATTATACTGACTGAAAGTGTGACGGAACTTAAGTAGAAGGAATGATTGACAATGGTTAGCTCAATGACGTCTGGGAGATGTANAGTAGAAGGAATGATTGACAATGGTTAGCCCAATGACGTCTGGGAGATGTAATTCACTGACTTTGACGTCTCCAAGACGAAGAACTTAATTAACATTAATTAGCAATTGAATTTAAATAGTATTTTTCGGACACGTTAAATTTCGTTTTATCTGTACGTCAAAAGGTTAAAGAATATCGAATGTTCCCAAGGGTAAATACTTTCTGCAGTACGTGGATTGATATAATAGATATATTCGTATCCATCTATGTTGGGGTGTATGTATTTCACGGTGTACATTTCATGCGCTCTGCCAGCGATGTTTGATGGCACGTATGGAGGCAGATTCATCTTTGGTGTGAATTGATCAAGGCTAAATAAAGCTGCCCCAATGAGTCTCAGCAGGACTCCCGGTTTCTCGATACACTTTTGCTCTTCATAGTCATAATTTGCCGGCCGCTTACGTCGTTTATCAGAAATGAATGCTCCGATCTTCGTTGATCACCGAATTATTTCGATTTTCCTAACTACTGGTTCGATTAAATATTTATTATATTAAATGAATCAGTTGTTCTTCAATTTAATTCATAATAGTCGACGATGAAATAAAATTTGATAAATAATTTTTGACTGAACAAGTGGATGTCTTTTGAAATATGTCTAGCTTTTATGAATCATTCTATAGCCATCGCAACGTTACCTGAAATCTACTTCGTCTTCCTTTATTTACATTTAAATAATGAAGTTGGAAAACCAGATTCTCCTGATTTGAGAACCGAAATCAAGAGGCAACTTGCTACATTTTTCATCCCACGCGAAGTTTTTAGAGAATTGTAACGTACAGACGATAGGAAGCTCGTTGTAGGATTGGCAAAGGATTCGTCGAGAGAGAAGAGGGAGATGACGGAGCAGAGAGCCGGGAGATAGAGTTCGAAGGTGGTAGGTCGGTTTCGAGCGAGTGATACAGATCCGGGCGCGAGAGGTTGCAAGGGGCGCGAGGGGTGCCGGGGGTGCCGCGGGGGGAGAGAACGGGGTAGGCATAAGGGGGTCGATAAAGTAGCGATCGCGCACGGGACTCAATTACACGCTCCGGCGCGCGCTCCGTCTCTCTCTCTCTCTCCCTCTCCCGGTTTTCCACCCTCGACCGCGACACCCCTACCCGCGCCACCCTCTTCTTCCCTCGCCTCTTCGCTTCTCTTCTCGCTCGACCGCCATCAGCACTCTCCCGCCCCCAAAGCAACCATCCCTCCCTCTCTCTGCGCTATCCGGCTTTCCGAGCACCGTTCACAACCGGCTCACCCCTAACCTCCTGCCATCCCCTGGGAATCTCTAAAGGGACGACTACGCTCTCGACTCGGGACAGGAAATCAGCCAGACAACTCGACGGCAACGCTGTTCCTGTCGCGAGTTTCTCGCGTGCTTCGTTGCCACTCTACCAATTTCGATTTCATCCCCCGGCCCCGACCCGCCCCTGCCCAAGGTTTACGCTCGTTACTCTTCTCGCGCACATATTTCTGTTTAATATTAAATAAACGCTTTTCTTTAATGGACGTCCCATTATTGTTTATACTTCAATTTAATATACAATAATCGATGTAAACGATTTTTGATTAACCGTTTTAAAAATAGTCGAACGTCATAAGTTTTTTAATGAAGCGACGGGGGCAGACGGTGTAATAATGTTTGAAGAGAGTTTGACAATGAGGAGAATGGAGTTAATGCGGACGAGCGTGTTTGAGGGGTCGTTCGTCGTTCATTATGAGCGTCTACGTGATATTTTATTAATCCCTCTCGTACGGGGTTAGCCGATAGATCCGTCGCCGGGTAGCTGTCATTTCTATCCGGCGCGTTTCAAGTGCCGCGCGCCGTAATCGATCCCGGAGACGGTCCGACAATCGCCTCGCCGGATAAGCATATCCATATTACCGAACATTTATGGTTATCCGAGTAATTTAATGGTTCGTGACTAAGGCCCTTTAGTTTCGTCCGGATCGCCTCCATCGGGGAATTGATAGTTTCAATTACCGTGAATGTGTTCGAGGAGTCCTCGTGACCGATACCGTTCCGAACCGACCCCGCCCCCGCCCGGCGATCGATCTTGTTTCGTCTTTCGTCGTCTTGACGAGCAAATCGTACCACGGCTACTCCTTCGCAGATAGAAAACTTCCGGTGATCTCCTTCCTGATTAGCCTCAGCTTCCATCCACGTTCTTCAATTTTGAAGGTCATCATCAAATGACTGAATGAGAACGAAGTATGAATGAATAAATAGATAAACTCATTTGAGAAAAAAAGTGCATGAGTTACATAAATTCCTCTGTAAAAAATGTTACAAAGTGTTCGTATTTTTTAATAACACGATTTTATAGCTATGATTTCCTATAACTTTTTAATTACGGCTGTAAAATAAATATAGAAGCAATAAGTCATTTTAAAATTAAGTCATTTTATTTAGCAATAAGTCATTTTACAATTAAGCCATTTTATTAAAAAATCGAAGAAAGATATTGTAATTGAGAAGACTAACAGCAATCCTCGAAATTTCCTCAGTGAGATCGTGCAAAAACGAGCGTCGGTCCCAAAAGAAGAAGAAGAAGAAGAAAACGAAGTTACTCGGGAGCCAAAAGTGTTGGTGGTACCGGGGATCGGAAATCGGTCGAGGAACACGTAGCGAGCGATGGTTCAAAGTAGAGGAGCGTCGAAGAGGGGAAAAGAAGAAGAAGAAGAAGAAGAAGAAGAGGAGAATGATAACCGTGGCAGAGGCGTAGAGGAGGAAGGAGAGAATGATTCAGTAGTGAAATATGTTAGGAGGTCGGCGTAATGCCTTTCTTTCTCCCCTTTTAAAAATCGAGTGTATGAAGCGAGCCAGACAATAATATTTCACATGCCGCGAGGCTAATTGAATGCTACCACGGTAGTTCTGGTCCTTAACAGGCCCTCGGGAGTTCTCCTGAGTATCCCCCCGGCCGGCCGCCACCCCGTTGGTCCCTTTTGCCGCTGGATCTTCCTACACATCCGTCCCCCACTTCCGTTACCCGTTCATTCGGTGGCACCCGATTCACCGTCGCGTAGCGTCGCGCCGCGGGCCTGCCGTTTCCACTTCGACCACTGTTCCTTCTCTCTCTGGCCTCACCTCCTCGTCTCTGTCTCTCTTTGGGACCGCGCGCGGACCGTCGATTCTGGACCCGCCGTACGAGAGGACAATAATTAACCGGCGGTTAGTTTACGTCGCCCCCCGCGGTTTTCAGGCCCCCATACACGCCTGCCTACGCTCCGCCGGTTCCCAACTTTACCCATTCCCTCACCGAGTTTCAACGCTGCCACCACTTTCCTGTAATTGTTTTTATCCCGAACTTTCAAACTCGTTTATAATTTTTGAGTAAAATCGTCCAACGACAGGAAGAACTATCCTCGCCACTGGCTATTCCGTTCTTCGTGTTAATTACCTTCCTAAACGTGCGGTATAATAAATGTACCGAATTCCTGCGGCGAAATTGTAGTGTAAACAGAAATTAGGACGATGAAATAATGCGTGTATTAATTGTCGAGTGGAATCGTCGATTTTATATGGCTGTGTATTCGGTTATGGTTGAGAATGTTTGTTGGCGGCGACGCGGCGGTGGATCGCAGGCTGTGATTCATAAATATGCTTGTCCGTAGGTGTAGCGAGCCAAACGGAGTCACACCTTCTTATAATTATTAACGGGACAAATGAGCCGGGTCCGTAGCTCGTATACAATAAAAGATTGGGTACGGCGATTCGATTCGCTCGTTTCGCTATTCACCGTGGCGAGCGAGTCCACTTCTCGGCCGTTGACACGGACGTGAGTGTGCGAAATAATCGCGGCAAAAAAACGGCCACGGAAGAAAGAGACAAAGTTGCTCATTAAGACATCTCGATAAGCGAATACTTTCCCATTGTTATCGATTGCACGTTCGCTGTTTATTAATCGCACCGAAATCCAAGCAAACATTTTTTTATTTATTTAATTCATGCATTAAATCTTGTGGCTAAAAAAGTGCTTATTTAGTCGGGATTAATTATAGCCTTCTTCTTGCTTTTTACACAAGTTTGTGAAACAATGTTCACAATAAATAATATAAATATTTAGAAATAAAATAAACAAGAAGAACGTGAGATTTTTTTAAAGAGAGAGTGTGTCGTGGAAGGGATGATGAATTCGAGCCTAATCTCGATTGTCGTCCATCTGGACGATTGCGAGAAAACTGAAAGCTGCATCCGTTTGTACGGGGCAAGGGTGAGAGATTCCTGAAGATTCGACGTGTCAGGTCTAGCGTGTGAAAAGATTTCAAGCAGCAGGTGTTGGAGGGCTCGAACAAGATGAAAATCTCGCCCAGGTATTTATCGCTTGGGGACCCGAAACCACGCCTACGTTTCGCTGCCCACAAATCTATCGGCCAACGACAAATCATATGCATACATTCTCTAAAGACCAGCTCGAATCTAACACAAAAGATGACGTAACTTCGCTCTCCTTAAACCAGTCAATGTACTTAAATACGTGAAATCTGGTTAAAAAAGGACAGGCGCGATTTTTATGGAAAATCATAAATAATTTAATTATTCATCATTTATTCTCTTTATCTTGAGTCGTTGCTTGAATAGCCTCGGGTAAAAATTGATTTATGCACGTAAGCTTGTGTCAAAAAAAGGAATTTTATTTTCTTCATTCCAGGAAAACGTAACATGGCCCATTCGTATCTGTCCAAGTGAAAAGCAGAGTCACAAACCAAACTTTGATTTATTTCTACAAATATGTTGAGAGTTCTGAATCATTCGAAACATTATGATCGTACAATTTTTCATTACTGCCTCATTTATGACTAGAAGAAATCAATTGTTAAACCAGTCACCATAAGACGGAACAAAAACGATTTAAATTTCCTTTGAAACACGAGATTCTTATTTTATCGTACAACAATTCCCTTATTTTTAAATCTGACGGACGATAACGAGACCGTGGAAGGTACGTCCGTTTTTGAGATTGGCTCCCAGGTCTTTTTCTTCGATCGGCAGCGAACGGGCCGATTATAATTGTAAATGCTACCATAAAGCAGGGCGAGCTCGGCGGCGGCGGCGTCGGCCGAGTGGAAATGAATTGGCACGTTGGGGTTAAGCTCCGCGCGGAATCCGCGGGGGGTCCCGGGATGAGCTAAGGGTCGGCCGAGTGTTGTGAATGGTTCGTAAGAATAACGCCGGAGCCCTCGGGGCCCAGCTCGGTCATTAAGTTACGCGCGGTATTAAATCATCGTTGCTGTCATCATCCTCGTTATCTACCGCCTCCGCTGATTCCTTAGCACCGGCTATTTGTTCGCCGCTCGTTTTTTCGCCCCGGAACGAACGCCGGTTCGATCGATCCTCTATTCCGGGGCCGAGGAGGAAGGCCGTCCGCTGGATCCGCGCAGCTCCGCCGGCGTGCGTATCGATCGAGAAAGGGACAGGAGATCGTTCCACCTGGCTCCTTAATAAATCTGTCGGATAGCTCGCCGCTCGAATCGATTACGTCGACGCCGTACAACTAACGACTCTGCGTTCCGCTAATGAAGCCCTCTCGCGATCCGTCCTTCGTTCGACCGCCCAAACGTTAGACGATTTCGCGTTAATCCGTGGGCGAACGATTACGTACCCACCATCTTTTTTAATAGACAGAATAATTCTGTTCCGCGGCGGTTCCGCGACCACGCGATATATGCGTGCCGGGGCGTAACGATCAGTTTTGTATCGTTGGAGGCGCGAGGCCCCGACGGATGTGTACGTGGGTCCGTTCCTCCGCGGGGGGTACGTCAGTGTCCCCCGGTGTTAGCTGACTAACGTAAGGTTAGCCCATTCGTTCCTATCGTTTTCTCTGCCGGTCCGTCTGGTTCCAGGTTGCCGCGTGGAAGGCTTCTTCGCAGCCTGCCGGTCACCGCATTCCAATCTGTATACCCGTCCTCTCCCCAGCTCTCTCTCTCGCGCCTCTCCTCTTCCTTCCACCGTCGCATCACGGTCCCATGGTCCGAATCNGACTAACGACTCCGCGTTCCGCTAATGAAGCCTTCTCGCGATCCGTCCTTCGTTCAACCGCCCAAACGTTAGACGATTTCGCGTTAATCCGTGGGCGAACGATTACGTACCCACCGTCTTTTTTAATAGACAGAATAATTCTGTTTCGCGGCGGTTCCGCGACCACGCGATATATGCGTGCCGGGGCGTAACGATCAGTTTTGTATCGTTGGAGGCGCGAGGCCCCGACGGATGTGTACGTGGGTCCGTTCCTCCGCGGGGGGTACGTCAGTGTCCCCCGGTGTTAGCTGACTAACGTAAGGTTAGCCCATTCGTTCCTATCGTTTTCTCTGCCGGTCCGTCTGGTTCCAGGTTGCCGCGTGGAAGGCTTCTTCGCAGCCTGCCGGTCACCGCATTCCAATCTGTATACCCGTCCTCTCCCCAGCTCTCTCTCTCGCGCCTCTCCTCTTCCTTCCACCGTCGCATCACGGTCCCATGGTCCGAATCAAGACCCGCCACCCTCTCCTCCTCCTCCGGGCTGCGTGTCCATTCGTGGGCCCGGAGAGCACACGTTGCAGTCCTTCTTCAAGCCTTCTGACACTCTCGTATACCGGTGGTATCATCGTAGTTGGCTGCAGCCTTTAAGCTTTTATCCCTCTCCAGCGGCGAAGATAACATCGGGGCTCTCCGGTCCTCTTCTCAGCTCGCTAGCATTTAGAATAAGAGAAGAGACCCCACTGAGCGAGGCACCGCGGTGGGTATTCCGGGTACAACCTGCCACTCGTCAGCCCACCCTCCTTAGCGCGCGAGACCGCTCCCTCTCTTCTTCTTCTTCTTCTTCTTCTTCTGCTTCGTCCACCTTCTTCTCTTTCGTAACCATCAACGATCTGTATATACCTGNACCCCCGCACGGCGATCGATCTTGTTTCGTCTTTCGTCGTCTTGACGAGCAAATCGTACCACGGCTACTCCTTCGCAGATAGAAAACTTCCGGTGATCTTCCTGATTAGCCTCAGCTTCCATCCACGTTCTCCAGTTTTGAAGGTCATCATCAAATGACTGAATGACATCAAAGTATGAATGAATAGATG